>PVIU01004539.1:0-125392 GCA_004026605.1 Ondatra zibethicus | reverse complement strand
CCCCTCCATATTTGCTCAGAAAGGGGCCAGGCCTCCCATTGGCATCAACAAAGCATGGCCTATCAAGCAGCCTAAAGACCTAGAACTTCCTCCTGTATTCAGGATCAGCAAGGCAATCCAGCACTGGGAGTAGGGTCCCAAGAGCCAGCCAAAGCACCAGGGACAGCCCCTGCTCCCATTGCTAGGAGTTCCACGAATAGATCAAGCTACACAACAGTCACATACATGCAGAGGGCCTAACTCGGTCTCCTGCCGTCTTCCTGTTGGTTCAGAGTCGCCATGAGCCAAGATAGCTGTCTCTGTCCCTGACCCACCTGGCTCCTACCATCCCCCCCCTGCCCGTCCTCAGCAGGACTTCCCAATGTTTGGCCATGGGTCTCTGAATTTTCCTCCATCAGTCACTGGATGAAGGTTCTTTGATGAGAACAGGGGTAGCCACCAATCAGAATACAGGGGATGGCCAGTTCAGACTATGTATCCACTGCTGTCAGGAGTCTTAGCTAGGTCAAACTGTAGACTCCTGGGTATTTCCCTTGCATCTGGTTTCTATCAGACTCCATAGAGACCCCTTTCCAGTTATCTCTCTCATCACTCCAGCCACCCCCACTCCCAACACGATCCCTCAACAACAACTTGGAAGAGAAAGGTTTGCTTTAACTTGTAAGTCCAAGCTACAGTCCCCATGAAAATCCCAACACGATTCTTCACAGACCTTGAAAGAACGATACTCAACTTCATAAGGAAAAACAAAACCAGGATAGCCCAAGCAAGCCTGGACAATGAAAGAATTGTCCTTCCTTCTCTCAGTTCCCTCAGTTCCCATGCTTACCCACCCCCAGTTCAACCAGGAGCTCTCCTCTATTTCCTCTTCCCAGGGAAAGTCATGTGTCCCCCCTTGGGCCCTCCTTGTTACCTAGCCTTTCTGGGTCTATAGATTGCAGCATGGTTATCCTTTGCTTTACAGCTAATATCCACTTATGAGTGAGTACATACCATGTTTGTCTTTCTTGGTCTGGGTTACCTCTCTTAAGATAATTTGTTTTATTTGTTCTGTCCATTTGCCTTCAAATTTCCTGGGGTCCTTATTTTTAACAGTAGAGTAATACTCCATTGTGCAAATGTACCACATTTTCTTTATCCATTCTTCAGATGGGGGGCATCTAGATTGTTTCTGGGTTCTGGATATTATAAATAAAGCTGTTATGAACATAGTTGAGCAGGTGTCCTTGTGGTATGATTGAGCATCCTTTGAGTATATGCCCAAGAGTGGTATAGCTGGGTCTTGTGGTAGATTGATTCCTAGTTTTCTGAGAAACCACCATATTGATTTCCAAAGTGGCTGTACAATTTTGCACTCCCACCAGGAATGGAGGAATGTTTCTCTTGATCCACATCCTCTTCAACACAGGCTGTCATTTGTGTTTTTGATCTTAGCCATTCTGACAGGTGTAAGATGGAATCTGAGTTGTTTTGATTTACATTTCCCTGATGGTGAAGGATGATCAACATTTCTTTAAGTGTTTCTCTGCCGTTTGAGATTTTTTTCTGTTAAGAATTCTCTGTTTAGGTCAGCATCCCCTTTTTTAATTGAGTTATTTGGTTTTTCGATGTCTAGTTTCTTGAGTTCTTTAAATATTTTAGAGATCAGCCCTCTGTCAGATGTGGGGATGGTGAAGATGTTTTCCCATTCTGTTGGCTGCCATTTTGTCTTGTTGACCGTGTCATTTGCCTTACAGAAACTTTTCAGTTTTAGGGGGACCCATTTATTAATTGTTGACCTTAGTTTCTGTGCTACTGGCGTTTTATTCAGGAAGTGGTCTCCTGTGCCAATGTGCTCAAAGTACTTCCCACTTTCTCTTCTATCATGTTCAGTGTAACTAGATTTATGTTGAGGTCTTTGTTCCACTTGGATCTTGTGCATGGTAATAGATGTGGATCTATTTGCATTCGTCTACATGCTGACATCCAGTCATGCCAACAGCATTTGTTGAAGATGCTTTCTTTTCTTCATTCTTCTTTGGCAAAAGCAAGTGTCCATAGATATGTGGTTTTACATCTGAGCCTTTGATTCAATTCCATTGATCAATGTGTCTGTTTTTATGTCAATAACATGTTGTTTTTAATACTATAGCTCTGTAGTAGAGTTTGAGACTAGAGATGGAGATACTTTTGGTGGTTCTTTTATTGTCCAGGACTGTTTTGGCTATCCTGATTTTGTTTTCCCATATGAAGTTGAGTATTGTTCTTTCAAGATCTGTGAAGAATTGTGTTGGGATTTTGATGGGGACTGTAACTTGGACTTATGAGTTAAAACAACCTTTCTCTTCCAAGTTGTTGTTGTTTTTTTTAAATCAGAACATTTTATCATAGCAACAGAAATGGAGTTGGGGTGGACGTTATAGGGGGCCAATGTTTCTCTGCCACATGTCCCTACTTTCAAACCTGGGTTTTATGTCCTTCCCAGTGCTCGGATGGCAGGCACTGTGAGTCATCTAACATACTGCCGTTCCTCACTCTTTGCTCCTTCTTCCTCTCAGTGGGTGAAAAGACCAGACTTTTATTTTCTAAGCTCCTGCTACAGTTAAAGTGTGGGCATATTTTCTCAGGGGACTCTGGGAAAACTTATCTTTCCTAGTTGAAGAAAACACAAAACCTGTTTTAGGAGAGAGCTGCGCTTCCAGTCTTGGTGCATGATGAAATGAGGGCATGATGTTTGCTGAGGTAGCAGATACCTGGTGGGAGGAAGGACAGAATATCAAGATTGGTGGGAAAGACCTAAGGTTGCAGATAACGTCATTGAATGCTGGATTAATTTATTGTGCCACAGCTTACTGCCAGTATTCTTAACATTTTCACCCTTCGTGCCGTTTATTGCTCAAGACAGTTTTATTAATAGGGTTCCTTTTACTTACAACGCAAAATATCTCAGCTTATAACTCCCATCCTCACCTACGCAAGCGCGTACAGCACTGTCCTGGGGTTATCTGTACGTTCGTCTTCTCTCTAGGCTGGGAGATCTTAATGTTGACCTGCCTACTTTGCTCACATGTTCTCTTTGCACCTAGTATAGAGGCAGACAAAGTAACTATTTGCTAAATGAAAGAATGAGTAAATAATTGAACGAACTCCTCCTTCTCCTTCGGTTTCTCCCAGGACCAACTCCTTTTGTTGAGTATGGATGACTAACGGATCGAGCGGGAGCTTTTTAATCTAGCCTGCTCTCTACTACCCAACCGCAGGAACTGGTACGAGGTCGCCCACCTGCAGCAGGCACAACTTTGACCTACTTAGCAAAGAGTTGCTGATGACTTGCAGCAGGCAGTGTGGGACAAGCCCATAGCATGGCTTTTTATGCTGATAAGCTGCACTGGTGGTTACTCACCTTACTGCAGTGCCAAAATATCCGACCCCTTGTGACGGCAGCACAAGAACGGCGTACAATATCCTGCCGCCAAGAATTCTGTTAATGTTTACTGAATTTAATTTACCACAGAACTCACTTCTCAATCATACTTACTAATGCCTCCGCCCCCCAAAAAATAAAAATTAAGGACAAAGAAGAGTTTATTTTGGTTCACAGTTGGAGAGTGCAGTCCATGACAGCAGGGAAGTCACGATGGCAGGAGGCTGAGGGGGTTGGTCTCATTACATCTGCAGTCAGGAAGCCGAGAAAGACAAGCGGAGTGCCCATTTACTTAGTCTGGAATCCCAGTTCAGGAGACTGGTGTTGTCCACATGGGGCGGGTCTGCCCACCTCAGTAAGCCCTGTCTAGAAGCTTGCTCACAGACATGCTCCGGGGTTTTGTTTCCAAGAAGACAACCAGGAAAAGTCATCACACAAAGCCACACAGATGCTGGTATTTTTCCACCCTCTTGTGGTGTGGAATAAAAGATGCTCTCCAGGTTCTGAACACCATGATCCAAGGAGACAGACAACTATTTTAGGAAGCTAATTCGTGCTAGAGTGCTTGTAGGAGATAGTAAATTTTAATGTGCTGTCTCACTCTGATGACGGACTGGTCATTTTAATGCCGATCTTCCGGGGGTTATGACTCATTACAAGGGATGGGCAAAATGGGAGTCAGGAGATCCAAGTTCAAGTTTGAGCACTGACATTAATCAGGCTCTAGGTCTTGGGCAAGGTACCAGACTGCCTCCATTTTCCTGTAAAGTGGGGGTATTGTGAGGTTCAGGGCTGTCTGTGGTGAAAAGGGTTGGGGGACAAGGGTGGAACAATTCTGCTTTTGTCTGCTAATGAGACCTCCGAAAACTTATTGAGTTACACAGGAAATACACTAATTAATATATTGTGCTTGAAAAGAACCAGAGCATTGCAGGTGCAGTGGCCCTTTAGACACCTCCTGCCAGATCACTCTGTGGTGTCACTTCATTTAAGAGGACCAGCTGAATAAAGAGACACCCCCCACACACCCTGTTCAAACCAGTCAGGCAACTTTTGGTTGTTAACCTCCAGCAATGTGTGTATTTGTGGGTGGGGGTTGGAGATGGGGTTACTGGGTGGGTGGGTGGATTTCAGTGAAAGGGATAGGCCATGGCGGAAGAAGGAAGAATGTTTTAGAAGGTCCCACAGAACACTTGTACATGGATTTTCGAAACAGGCCATTGCTCTGGGTGCTGTGATTTGGGAGCCGGGTCACTGTCATTTTCCTGGTAGGTGACGGAACACAGCTTTGGGGCAGTTCATGGTCTAAACCAACCCTTGTGCCATGAGGATGGGAGAAGAGATGGTTTAGAATTGCCTATACTGTGCCTGACCTTAGAAGATCAATAACCAGAGCGGACAGCCTCTATGCTTCCCGCTCCCTCAAACCCCGAGGCCGCCGGAGCCCACTTGCTTTCCTGGTACCTACTCCTCTTTCATTCTCCTCTTCACACATCCTACCAGCAACCGGGGAAGGTGCCAGGTGGGCTGGGGCAAAGCGACCTAAGAGGTGGTCTGTGCTGTAGATCGAAGTTTCAGTCCCAAATGAACACACAGAGGCTTATGTTAATTACAAACCGTTTGACTCATTGTTCAGGCTTATTACTAACTACCTCTTACAACTTAAATTAACCCATAATCCTTATCTATGTTTAGTCATGTGGCTTGGTACCTTTTCTTGGTAAGACATTCTCATCTTGCTTCCTCTGCTTCTGGATTATGCCTGTTTCTCTGCCTTTCCTCTTCCTACTAGTCTCCGAGTCTGATTGCCCCACCTATACTTCCTGCCTGGCTACTGGCCTATTGGTGGTTTTTTATTTTTTATTTTATTAAACCAACATGAGTGACTAATCTTTACGGTGTACAAGAGCATTTTCCCCACAGCATTGTGCTCCTTGTGAGGCAAGGCAGGAGCTCAGGGAGCAACTGTGGAGTTCTGCAGCCCATCATGCCCTGGCCACCAGTTCAGAAGTTGGACACACAGTGGGTGGGCAACCAGAGTGCCAGGCTCTGCAGAACTCTTCCCTGTGTGAAGGTAAGTGCAAAGAAGGCCCTCCAACATGCTTCCCGTGGAAGGAGGGCTTTCAGCATAAGCACCCAGTTCCCTCAGCCTTCAGCTGGAATGCTGATTTTATTTTTGCATTTTATGAGCTTGAGAGAGGGAATTAATTTCCTTGGTATGATATGGCCCTCTGGAGAAAGTCTTGTCTAAAGACATTTTCCTCACAAATGCTTCCCTGGAAGAAAGACTGTGCTGAAATAGAAGGACATGGTTAGATTCTCATTTACAGGCAGGGTGGATCGGTAGGTTTATGCTGAGTTACTATATCCTGGGAAGATGACAAAGAAAGAGCTTCCTCCCAGGAGCTGGAAACCTCTGTAAAGGAAACATTTATGGTGCGAATGCCTTTATCTGAGCTGGGTTGTATTTTAATATACTCGCCTTAGTGATAAATTAAATACTCTCTTAACAGATTGTACAATCCCTGAAATCAGGGCCTGGGGTCACTGCATCTTGATATCGCCAAATGGAGGAGGGTTTGCAAGTTTATTTGTAAGAAAAACATTCGATGCCAAATTATCCACACCCAAATCCCTGAAGGTGATGAATGATCCTTCAATGCCAACCTAATTCTCAGAGACATCAGCAGCTAGCCTTCCATTTTCACCCCTACACGGAGTGCAGGTCCAGCCTCAGGATTATTTCTGGTGATAAACAGTGTACGTTTATTGTGGTTTAAATCAGAAGCACACCCATGGGCTCATGTTTTGAACACTTGGCTCCTCCAGTTTGTGGCACTATTTTGAAGACCATGGAGCCTTTAGGAGGTGGGGGCTGACTGCTGGAAATGGGCCAGTAGGGCTACTCCTTGGAAACTCATACTTCTGGTTTCTGTCTTCATTCTTTTCTTCCTGAACCATGGCCATGTGAAACTCTCCCAACATTCTCCAGTGGCCACAAAGATGTCCCTGGTGCCTTCCCTTTCACAATATACTTCTTAAACCTGGTTTGAAGTCAATCCATCCCTCTTTCCATAAGTTGTTTCTTTTGGGTGTTTTATTACATCAATGCAAAAGTAGTTCACACATAAGTCCAGGAAAATCAGCTTTCTAAGCACTATTCGGGCTTAGAATAGGGAGGTCCAGTGTGATGCTTTGGCATGCAGAGAAGTTTAACCCAAAGGACATTAGAAAAGAGCTCCAAAGCAAAATCTCTCTCTGACATCTTCTTCTCCTATCTCCTATCCCTCTACCTTCAAAGCAGCTCACATAAAATAGAATTGCTTTTTCTAGATAAATTATAGAGCCTCTTGCCTCCAAGAAAGCTACAAAACTTGAAGAGCGAGCTCACCCTCTCTTCCTTCCCTTTTGAAAACACTCATACCAGAGAGGTCCTGTTCCATCCCTGACAGCAAGGGCCACTACACAAAGAGACCAAGATGATTAAGAACACATAGGCTTTGCTGGGATCCAGTCCCAGTTTCTCACCATTAGATCACACCCTTCCACCTGATCATATGTCTATCTGCTGTCGGTCCTTTCATTGAACCAAAGCATAAAATGGTTTTCTCTGGAGCCTTAAGCCTGTGTTCATTTTTTAAAAATGCTTAATTCAACAAAGTTAGTGTTATTTTTCTCATGTGAACTTGTCTTTGCTATGGGGAAGTTGGTCTGACTCCTGTGGCGGGTACGGGAGGTTTATGTGGGATTCCTCTCTGTATGCTGTGAATATGTTTTCTTATCATTGGTTAATAAAGAAGCTGCTTTGGCCTGTGGCAGGGCAGAATAGAGCTAGGTGGGAAAACTAAACTGAATGCTGGGAGAAAGAAGGCGGAGTCAGAGAGATGCCATGTAGCTGCCAAAGGAGACAGATACTCTGGAACCTTACCGGTAAACCACGAGCCTCGTGGTAAAATATAAAATAAGAAGAATGGGTTAATTTAAGATGTAAGGGTTAGTTAATAAGAACCCTAAGCTAATAGGCCAAGCAGTGTTGTAATTAATTTAATTTTGTGTGATTATTTAGGGTCTGGGCAGCCGGAAAATGAACAAACAGCCTCCGCCTACAGGAGGTATCCTCTTTTCTGTTCCCATAGCCCTTTAATCCTTACAACTGCCCTACAAGACAGTAGATATTACAATGATCCCACTAAAGGATGAGAAAGTTGGGTCTTGGTGAGATGTTAAGTGATCGATTCAAGATCAAGCTGTCAGCTGCTTGATTAGCTGCCATTTACACTGTGCTCATCATGTTAAACTGATGGCCTCATTTCATGGTGACTGACTGTATTAAAGTGCCAGGCTTTTGGAATTCAGAAGGCTGGGACCAATGTGAGATTATGTATGGCTTGCTCATCCTGTAGTTGTAAAGTCAATGTGGTCCCAGGGACAGAGCAGTGACTCAGGAAACGTAGTGAAGTTGCAGCAGAGATTGTTTCCCAGGACCCTCATGCTCCACCCATCACCATTCATTGCTGACAGCCTCCCATGGAAAACAGGGCCCTAGCTCTTACTTATTTGAGTTAATGGGAGACTGACATTCTCCTCCTTATGGTGATCAGGGGACCTAAGGAGACAGCTTTCATCAGATGCAATGGGCCCTTAGCTCCTTCATCTTCTGTTAAATGTGGGCAGGAAGGAGTAGACATTTTCTTTCTGTAGACAAAGCTGGCTTCGAACCCACACAGAGATTCACCAGGAGCAGACTGTTAATGGTGTGATTCTTGTGGGTCTCACAGGATGGCCTGTGTGTTGATGATTGTGACAGTTAATCTGGGTTGTCAACTTGACTGGCGGTATCAGCCTTCAGAGACATGCCTCTTGGCGGGTGTATATGGCAAGAGTATTTCCTGAAAGGATTAAGTGAAGAGGAAGAACCTTTCCCCAGAGTGGGTGGCACTTTTTGGCATTGGCCTGGTTATAAAGAGGTTTTGGGGAAAGCAGGGCTGCCTTTGCCTGCCTGCCTCTGGTCCCTGCTCAACTGCTTGATTGCTGCTCCTATCCATTGCTGATAAAGAAATTCAACTTCCTCCACTTTCCAACATGGACTGAGGACCCATGGCTCACCAGGAATCCTCCAGGCCTTCGGCACCAGGATGGGATTACTGAGACATCCAGCCTCATGATCTGAGCAGATACCACGTTCTCAGCTTCTTCTGTGTGACAAGAGTCACCGTTGACCTGTCCAGCCCACAGTGTATAAAATCAGTACAAACCCCTTTGTCATATATGGTCAATTTATTTGTTCTTTTCCTCTAGAGAACCCTGACAAGTTCAGTGTTCAAGGAGTCTCCAACAAGGGTCCCCCGCAGCACTGTTGGAAATGGACTGTTCCAGTTCTTTGCCAGGCTTCTTGATGTCAAGCTCTAGATTCCTTTATATACTGTTCTGAGCCCAGCATCTGACGTGGTTGGCAACTTCCCATAAGCGGGGTTCTAGATATTTAGGGTAATTACTTTTGAGATGGTGTCTCACATAGCCTCAGCTGCCCTCAAACTTACTGTTCATCAACACTATCGTTGAACTAAGCTTCCCGGACCCCATCTTCCGAGCACTGATATGACTGGAACGCACCCCGACACTTGGAAGGGAGGGTGCCATTGTTGTTCCGTTTTTGCTTTATTCATTTTATGTTTCAAAGGCAAGTGTAGGGGATTTCTGCTTTAGTGGGTACAGACTTCCACTGTTGGAAGAGAAAACAGTTTGGGAGATGGATGGTGGTGGCAGCTGCATAGCCTGCAAATGCGCTAATGCAGTGAGCTGTGTACTAAATGACTAATGCAGTAAAAGATACATTTTCAATATTTCAACACAATAGAAAAGAAACAAACATGGATCTTGCTTTCTCATGTGCTATGGTTTGAATGTGTATTACCAAATTTCCTGTGTTGGGTTGGGGTGCAGCTCAGGTGGTAGGTGCTTGCCCAGCCTGTACAGATCCCTCAGTTAGATCAGTATCATATAAACACTGGATGTGTGGGTTTTCTTGTGCTGTCTTTGACCCCTCTGGCTCCGATCATCTTTTTTCCCCATCAAGTTCTGCCTAGTGTTTGAGTGTGGATTTGTGTACCTGTTTCCATCAGTTGCTGGATGAAGACTTTCTGATGACAATTGGGCTAGGCACTAATCTAAGTAGAGCAGAATATTGTTAGGCATCATTACTTTGACATTTTTTTTCTTCAGTCTTGTTTGGTTCTGTTCTAGGTCTCTGGGTCATTTAGCCTGTGGGTCCTGGTGCTCCAGGGAGTGTCAGGGGTGGGCTTTCTCAGTCATTGGCTGGCCACTCCCTCAGTTTGTAGGCCACCCTTACCCCAGCACATGTCATGGGCAAAATGTAGGTCTAAGGTTATGTGGCTGGGTTGGTGTCCCAATCCCTCCACTTGAAGTCTTGCCTTGTCACAGGAAATGACCAATTCAGGCTATGTCTCCCCTATTGCTAATCTGACCTCATAGGGGCTCACAGAGACTGAACCGACAACCAGGGAGTCTGCATGGGACTGACCTGGGCCCTCTGCATGTATGTGACAGTTGTGTAGCTTTGTTCTCTTGTGGGACTCCTAACAGTGGGAACAGGAACTGTCTTTGACTCTTTTCCGGCTTTTGGGATCCTACTCCTCATACTGGGTCACCTTGCCCAGCCTTAACACATGGGGTAGTGCTTAGTCTTATTGCAACTTGATATGCCATGTTTTGCTGATGCTCATGGGAAACTTGCCCTTTCCTGAACAGAAAGGGAGGAGGGATGGATTGGGGGGGTGGTGACAGAGGGGGGTGGGGGAGGGACTTGAAGGAGAAGAGGGGGGACAAACTGAGGCTAGGATATAAAATAAATAATTAACTAAGTAATTAAAAAACTGAATGTGTGCCTGCAATTCCAGTTTTTAGGAGGTAAAAGCAGAAGGATCAGAAATTCCAAGGACATCTTTGGCTACATAGGAAGTAAATCTTAGGCTATCCTGAAACACTTGAGACCTTGATCCCGCTCCCCCCGCCAAAAAACATAAAGTTTATGTCTTGAAAACTTACTGCCCAAGTTCATACGTTAATGGTATTCGAGGATGACGGTCTCCCATTTGGGAGATAATTAGGATTAGATGAAACTATGAGGGTTGAGTTCCCTGGTGGCATTAGTGGTTTTCTGAGAAGATAAAGAAAGACCTGAGCTCGCATCATCTTAGCTTCTGATGACCTCCAGCATGAAATTATGGAGCACAACCCCCAGTGGGTACTGGCATCATGCCCTCGGATTCTCCAGTTTCAAATCCATGAGCTGAGCAGATCTCTATTCTTTATAAATTATCTGGTCTGAGGCATTTTTCTATAACCACAGGAACAGACTAAGACATAACTAAATTGGATTCTAGGGCAGATCTTTATTAGAAGTTTGTTTAACTGCCTGATATTGCCACGAGGATCTGGAATCTGATTGAACAGATTTACATGATGGCTTTCACCCCAAGTGCTAGATGTCCTCTGAAGTGTCTCGAGTTCTGTCTGCTGAAGAAAGGAAGGAGAGAAACAACGATACTCGCGGCTCTATCTCTCATCAGGAAACGGAGGCGTCTCAGCATCTCTCTGTGGAATTTTCTTGCTTCTCAGCGAACTGGCCTCCTTGGCTTTGCTGAGTAGGAGGAGTGCCTAGAGAGGTGTTTTACTCAGCTTTTTAACCTTTAGAACAGAAGAGGAGCAGCAGAGGAGAAGGACTCTGGGAGTGAGTATTGGTTGGACAGTCAACAGGTCATGACTGATGCCCTGCTCAAGATTACATGGTCACATAATAGGTCTGCCTTAGGGCCTGGCCTTCTGATTCCAACTTTTGAGATCTTCTGCTCAGATCTTTAATCAATTTTTTTTATTAGCTTGCTTTAAGGAGTGGAAGGGCTCCAATAAAACTTTATTCATCAAAGCAGATCACTTTCATGACAGGATATAGAAAAATGAAGCTGAAACTGACCTGAAAACTTGCTGCTGGCCAGTTCTGACAGTTCTGGAAGGTACCACGCAGGCCTCTGAGAGAGAAGATTCATGAATGGTACCACCGGGTGGAGCATGTGGAATGCTGTAATGCCATCCTCATTCTGCCTTGTAAGTTGTGCCCACTCATGCAACAGTGGCATGGATGTCGGAGTGGCAGCCAATGATTGCTTTCTGATTGAATTTGAGGCCTGCTCCATAAGGGGAATTCATGCCTGGTATAAACCTGGTTAAAAGGCAGTGGTTTGGAAAGCTGTAGCCCTATTTATTGCTATTATTTAGCTAAATGGACATGCTACCAAACTGCCTTTTAAATATTTATGGTGATACTCTTTGATTAGTGTTGTTCTCAACCCCAGCCATAGAACCTCTGCAGTGGGCAGCGGTTAATGCAGAGATTCACAACTTTTCAAAGTACTGAGAATAAACGCTTGTTGGATGCTTAACTCTAAATGGGGCATCTGTATCAAGCACCCCAAGGCTCAGCAAACATCCTGAAAAAGAGAGTGGGAAGTAAATAAGAGCTGGAGGATAGGAAGGAGTTGCTGTGAGAGGTCCCAGTCCAGAAGTAACACAGCATTGCCTATTTGACCTCTGTGCAGTTAGTAATTACTGACACAAGACTCTGGGTTCCTAAGAGTGTCTGCATTGAATTGAGAGCTGACCATCTGCCCCTCTCTAGTCCTGGTCCAATGGTGGCTCTTTCAGGAGTCTTATGCTTCTAATCAGGCCCCCATGGTGCCCCTGGGCTTGAAAGTTGTCACTCTTATGAAAACTCTTGTAGGCACAGTGCTCATTCCTTCAATTGTGCCTAAGTCTGCTCTTCC
This sequence comes from Ondatra zibethicus, assembly GCA_004026605.1. Lineage (NCBI taxonomy): Eukaryota > Metazoa > Chordata > Mammalia > Rodentia > Cricetidae > Ondatra > Ondatra zibethicus. The sequence continues at coordinate 113,149 of PVIU01004539.1, read as the reverse complement.
TCATCAGGTGGGCTTGCTGTTGTTCTGGACTCTTGCTTTCTGCTGCCACCCATCGACATACAACCTCAGTAACCGCTGGTTCTCCATCCAGTTCCAGACCTTCAGCTTCTGGGGCTCAGTGGTGTCCTCCTGTGCCTCGTGCTCCCCCAGGACCACACTCCTGGGCTTCTGTGTTTTCTCAAGAATAAATTCTTACCTCAAAGTGCTCATAGGTAATGATGCTAATGTCCTGTCAGCACAAAGAACCCTTCAGGGCCTACTATTGGAAGCATCTTCACCAGCCATACCTTAACCTCATCAGGATGGTCATAGCAGGTCTTAGGGCTTTGAGCATCACCAGGGCCTGTTGGCTGGCACTCGCACTGCATGACCAGGCCACTCAGTGCCACCGCTATATCCAGTTACTTGACTTTTATGAAGGTCTGTCCTGGAAAATCAACTTCAAATGGAGAAACTCTTCATTGCATGCGCTAAAATCAATCAAATATTAAGAGGTCATATCAGAAAAGCAACTGTGTATTAAGGGCTGGAACAGCACAGCCAAGCCTGCCCTATGCTTGCTGGAAGTTTGGGGAAGCATCCCTAGGCCTCTGTGTTTCTAAAATGTGGTTATTCTTTTCCTACCACTGTTCATTTAGTTCCTACTAGATGTTGTGGTATCACTAGATGAAAGAATTCATAGGAAGATCACCAGGTGTTAGAAGCCCTTCCCTGCTGTCAAGTGTGGGCTCATAACAGGATGTTGTACTTCAATGGCTTGAATAGGAAGACAGAAACTCCCTCCCACCCTTCTAGAAAATACTACCAGGACTCTAAGTAAATACCCCAAATCCCCCTACCATTGCAAAGAAACCCAGCTGTGTACAGTTGGATTTTCAGAATAGCAGGGAGTTGATCTCCATTCTCTCTGAGTTTACCCTTAGTGAACCTCTTTCCATAGGAGCCACTAGGAGAATTTGATAGGGTCTGCCCATGACTTAAACAAAGTTGACTTTTCTGTTCGGTCTGTTGAGATCCTGGGACATCATATACAGTGAGCATCTCAGCACTCAGTGGGATTAGACATGTCAGGCCTTATTTTATAAATAATTCCAGAAATGGGCTCTCTGAGGGGAAACAACATGAGGTTCATTGGAAACCCCAAAGACTAAGGGCTACCAGACATACAGACACAATACAGATCCTCAATGCGTCCTGGAGCTGAGTGGATGAAATGGGGAAATGAGGTGGACATTCAGCTCATGTAGAGTCAGAGTTTGATTTCATGGTGTAGGATGTGTTGGTTAGGGTTTTGTCAACTTGCTAGAGTCATCTGAGAAGAGGGACCCTCAGCTAAGAAAACATCCCTGGCTGAGAAACTCTTAAGGAGATGCTCAACATTCTTAGTCATCAGAGAAATGCAGATCAAAACAACTTTGAGATTCCATCTTACACCTGTCAGAATGGCTAAGACCAAAAATCACAAGCGACAGCTCATGCCAGAGAAGATGTGGGGCAAGGGAAATACTCCTCCACTGCTGGAGGGAGTGCAAACTTTGGAAGTCACTTTGGAAGTTAGTGTGGCAGTTTCTCAGAAAACTGGGAATCAATCTACCTCAAAACTACTCTTGTGCATATAGCCAAAGGGAGCTCAATCATACCACAAAGACACTTGCTTAACTATGTTCATAGCAGCTTTATGTGTAAAAGCCAGTACCTGGAAACAACCTAGATGCCCCTCAACAGAAGCATGGATAAAGAAAATGTGGTACATTTACACAATGAAGTGCTACACAGGTGTTAAAAAACAGTGACATCAGGATGTTTGAAGGCAAATGGATGGAACTAGAAAAAAATCATTCTGAGTGAGGTAACCTAGGCTGAGAAAGACAAACATCATATGTACTCACTTATAAGTGGATATTAGCTGTAAAAACAAAGGATAACCATGCTACAATCCACAGACCCAGAGAGGCTAGGGAACCAGGAGGGTTCATGGGAGGATGCCAGGGTCTCCCTGGGAAGGGGAAATAGACTCTGTGAGTGGACTGAAGGTGGGTGGGGATAGAAACATGAGTGATCAGGTTGGGGGGGGAGGGAAGAGAGTCATGAAAAAGAACACTGGAAAGGGGGGGTGCATTTCAGGGTCAGGTAAAAGCCTGGTGCAATGGAATCTCTCAGGAACCCACAAGGTTGACTGATGCTAAGACTCCTAGCAATAGTAGATATATAGTCTAAACCGGCCGTCTCCTGTGGCCAGATTGGTGCCTAGCCCAATTGTCATCAGAGAGGCTTCATTCAGCAACTGATGGAAACAGATGTAGACCCACAGCCAAGCATTAGGCAGAGTTTGGGGAATCCTGCAGAAGAGGAGAAATGACTGTAGGAGCCAGAGGGGTCAAAGACATTACAAGAAGCTTGGTCCTTTTGTGGGACTCCTAACAGTGGGAATAGAAGCTGTCTCTGACTCTTTTTACTGATTTTGGGGACTCTACTCCTTATATTGGGAGGCCTTGCCCAGACTTAAAACATGGGGAGATACATAGTCTTACTGTAACTTGATATGCTTTTTTTGTTAATATTTGTGGGAGTCCTGTTCTTTCCTGAATAGAAACAGAGGAGGAGTGAATTGGGGGTGGGAACAGAGGATGGGGGTGGGGTTGGGATAGGGACTGGGAAGAGAGGAGGGGGGAAACTGTGACTGGGATGTAGAAAGATGAAAGATGGGGGGGGAGAGGGGAAAGGGGAAAGGAAAAGGGAGAAAGAAAAAAAAGAAATCATTAGAAAAAGAAAAAAGAAAATGTCCCCATCACATTGACCTATAAGGCAAGCCTGAGGGTCATTTTCTTCATTGCTGACGTGGAAGGGCCCAGGCTACCTAGGGCAGGTAGTACTGACTTGTCTCTAAATGTGGCTGCCAATGAGGGCAGAATGAGAAGCCATCAACAATGACACTAAGACCTATCTCCTCTGCACGTATTATCTTTTTGGGAACCTAGTCGATTTGGATGCACACCTTCCTAGGCCGGGATGGAGGGGGTGGGCCTTGGACTTCCCACAGGGCAGGGCACCATGCCCTCTTTCAAGGAAGCAGCGGGAGGGAGGAGGGGGGAGCGGGAGGGGACTGGGAGAAGGGGAGGAAGTGTAAATTTTTTTAATGGAAAAAAATAAAAGAATATGGGGGAAAAAAAAGAAAGAAAAACGGAGCAAGCCTCAAAGAGCAAGCCAGTAATCAGTGCTCCTCCGTGGCCCCTGCTTTAGTTCTTATCTTGAGTTCCCACCCTGACTTCCCTTCACAGTGGACTACACGCTTTAAGCTACAATGAACCCTTCCCTCCCCGAATTGCTTTTGATTGTGGGGATTCAATCACAGCAATATAAAGCAAACTAAGACAAGGGGGGAAATCAGAGTATCATTTCAGGATTGATGATGGAGCAGCAAACCCCTAAAGAGGGCACAGTGCAGTTCTGTGCCCTCGTGGAGTCCCTGCTGGCAAGCTTGCAGGGACCTTCCCTGAGCTCAGCAAGGCTCCAATGCTGGAGACACTATAAAAGGAAAGAGCGATTCTGCGCAATTGGAGATGAAATCACTTCAAGGAGAAGCAGTTCTTAGACGATGGGGTGGTGAGGGAGGGGGGAGGAGGGGACAGGTGGAGGGTACCCAAATAGACTTGGAAACGGAAAGCCTAAGTCAGCTGAGAAAGTACCAAACCATGGTTGCGAAGAAAAGTTTTTATTCGTTTGGTTTCACAAGGCATAAATAAATAAATAAACAAACAAACAAATAGACAAAGGCGATCACTACAAGAAGCATGGTATTAGGTCATTATGTAGCTGTAGTACCTTTGGGGGGGTATGAGGTCCTGTCAGGTCATAGCTGTACTCAGGCTGATGAGACAGTGATTCTATATGGTTTTCTTTGCATCCATTTGCATGGTTATTAAGGCACTTTGGATTTTATGTCCTTTAGACACAACTATACTTATATCTCCTCTCAATTCCAATTCCAAGAGTTCCTTTTCTTCCAAACACCCAGGATGTCTCTGTTCTGTGTCTTATGAGTGTTGGAGGTGGGGACTGCCAAGGAGGTAACCAGTTAACTCTCCCTATCCCCTCTCTCCTTCCCGTCTTCTTGAGGTAGTATATCATACAGTCTAGGCTGGCCTTGAACTTGTAATGTAGATGGGGATGATGCTGAACTTCTGATTTTTCTGAAGTTCCTCTATTTCCCTAGTGTTAGGATTAAGCACCACCATGCTTAGTTTATACAGGGCTGGGGACCAAACCCAGGGCTTCATGAATGTTAGACAAACACTCTACCATCTGAGCTACATCCCCAAACCTGGATTTAGAAAATCTTTTAAATTTAGGTACCCAAAGTCTAATAGAAGCACAGATGGTCCTGGCTTCTTATCGATGTCACTGCTAGGAAGTCTTCACTGATGTTGGAGCCAGCACTAATTTCTTCGGAATTTCCTTCATAGCTTCTTCATAGTCTCCTAATGTCCCTTGTGTCTTTATTGGTCATAAATATGTAACATCACTTGTGTCAGAATATTATGCTCTTATTGGTTATCACAAAAGCCAGGGTACCTATGTACTGGTTGAAAAGGTGTTGAAAAAAAACCAACAAATTCACATTTTGCATAATAGGGCCTGGTTCCTGTGGATCAGGCCATGAGAACATGAAATAGTCAATACATCTTGGTATACAAATGTTAAATACAGAAATAAATTAATAAATACATAAATTACTTAAATATTTAAATAACATAAGGCTTGTTATGTTAATAATTAGCTCGTTATCTCAGTGGGCATTTAACATTTAAATGTAGAAATATAGCAAAGGTGTCATTATGAAGCTAAAACACTGGAAAAAGCCAACCAAGTAGAAAATAGCTTTTGGGAGAGGTCTCTTCCATCATGAGTTTAAACTTTTTTTCCTAATGTCTTCCACTTTTTCTTTTTCCAAAGTTGCATCCTGGGATTAGACCCTGTAAGGAAATGTGGGTAAGTTTGTGTTAGTCAGAAGTATAGCCTCCCATTGCTTAGCACATCTTCTCCTAAGCCATTGGGTTTGGGGATTCCCATGTGAGAAGGACCAGCCCTTTCTTACAGGACTCAGTTCAGTTAGTCTCATGCTTGCTAGGGGCTCTCGACAGATTCTTCTTCAAAGGGCATCGGATTGGGCTTTAATTAAAAGCTCTTCAGTGGTCGTCAGAGCCCTTAGGACGATGTTCCAACTTTATCTACTACCTCCTGACTCTGGTTCCTGGCTTCCTCTGCATCCCGCCTTCCTTTCTTTTCCCCATACAAAGATAGGACCCATGCCTGTTTTCTTTATTGTAATATCCCTGGGCCCAGGACAGTGCCTGAACTAACAGACACATCAAATTAATATCTGGTAATGAACAAATGTTATCCTGATATCCCTGTGCCAGGAACTCTATCCCCTCCTCTCTCACAAGCCACGCCCCCGTTGTCCTCCACCAGGATCGTTGAATGTGTAGGCGTGTCTGGGATATTTGGACCTGCTCACCTAACTGCAGGGCACAGATGTCCATTCGCTCCACAATGAATTATAGTAGCGATCCTGAGCTCGCACGCGGACCTCTGCACCTTTGTGGCATGGGAATTTGGTAGAGGTCCCGTCTACAAGCAAAGACTCATTTTTCTGCAAAGGAGAGGAAAGTGTGTAAGTGCTTTAGGCAACCTAAGGCATGTTCCAGCAGAACATGGCCTCCTTAAACAAACACAGTGTTGTCTTAGGACGCTATCCTTGCACCACCTGCTGGTCGAAGCTGTAAATACATGTGTAAATGCGTGTGTGTGCACGTGCGCACACTCGTGCAATGCCAGGGTTATAGGCATTTCATCCAGCTTTTACATAATTTCTGGGAGTTAGAATCCAGGTCTTCATGCTTCAGCAGGAAACACTTCACTGACTCATCCATCTCCCAGGGCCTCACTTTTCTCTTTAGTAAGCTTCACCTTCGGTCTCTCTGAATAGTAGTCTTGTTCACAGCCAAAGACTCCAGTATGAGGCTCATGGGGGGACTGAGACCAACCTTTCTTAGCTGTATTCTGGCTATCCAGAAATATGACATTCCCCACCTCCCGCGTGCCTGTCAGCTTACATTTGTGACTTCAAATCCTGGCAGTGCTACTAAACAGCTGTGGGGTTTCAGGAAGATGTCTTTGGCTCTCTGTATCTCTCCTTATTTATGATTGGGGCCCATGATTATGCCTGCCTCTAAGAACTGAAGCAGGTAAATACAGTATTTATGTAAAAATGCTCAGAAAGCTTTTAGCAAGTAGAAAGCACCCAACATTACCTATTTAAGATATGGGTGTTAAATACATATACATAGGGCTGAAACGTTGCAAAATTTAGGTAACAGTTACAATCTGTTTCAAGATAACCTTATTTTCTGCTCCCACTTTTAGAGAGTGATTGAATCTCTGAGCTGAATTGTTACCACATTCTAAATGCTATGTAGGATAAAAGGCTTTGATTTGTGACTTTAAAGGCTCTATAAAACTGTCTCCAAAAACTTGCAAGAGATCACTATGTTAAGGGCTAGAGGACTGGAAAGCGACCATGTTACTCTGTATAAGTGCGGGCACCTTGCTTGGTGAAACGATTGCTCTGTATATTACACAAGTAGGGATTATCCATATTGTGTGAGGCACACACCAATGTTCTAGCATTTATTACATTCACTTGGTTGAAACAATCATTTTAGGCTCTTGGAACCCAGGTCTCTTTATCATTGACAATTATAGTTAAGGATTGGCAGCTGACTGTCCTGGAGGAAGTGGGGTGATTTGGGTCACAGCCTTTGCCTCCAGCAGAGTGGCACTGCGTCCTGGTTCTGTCACTGCTCTAGCTGGGTGAACTTGGACAAGTCATAGCCTCTCTGAATGTCACTGTCCTCTGTGACGAGGTGTCTCTGGGCCTTTGTGTGGGTTGTGTATAATACACACACAGAGAGTCCTCAGCACAGGTGTAGACCTGCAGCAAGGGCCTGCCTGGTTGTTAGCATTGTCACATTGTCCCCACACGGGCTGCATAAATCTGACCTGGATATGCCATGCCTGTGCCCCTGCCCGCCACCTTACCTTTTCTTTCTTGCGATGGAGCTGGACAAAGAACTTGAGGGAGAAGTAGGAGTAGGGAGTGCTCCAAGAGTCAGGATACTCCCAGGACACCTCCACCTCAGAGTTCCTCAGTGGCTTCACCTGCAGGTTCTTGGGCGGGTCCGGTCTGACTGCAGAAGGGGACAAACCTCCTTTATTATCTTGCCAGGCTTTGGAGCCTGGGTTTAGGCTTCTGATCTTGGATGACTGATTCTTCCACCTTCGAGTCCCTATAGCTCCTTCACTTCTCTGAGCACCTGGGCAGCACCTGTGAGGTACCGCGGTGGAAGATGCTTCTTCCATGTGAGGAAGTCACTGTTATGGACAGTATCCTATGTTTTTGAACCTTTTCTTCACTGCACAGACTGGCAGGCCCTGATGTTGTTCTGCTTAATAAAGACTAGTATCTGGGCTCTGCAGTCAGGGACACCCTGTCTGGGCTTGATCCCCCACTTTGCACTAAGCATGCAGCTGACCCAAGACTTATGATCCACTAGGTGCCACCCCTGGATTCTGTCTGACAATACAGTATTATGATCTTCAGGTGGCACTTTCTTCTAGATGGAGAGACATTGCTGGAGTATGCTTCAGTTTAGGAAGCCTAGCTCTATTCCACACAATGACTATACTGTTCCTGGTAGGCACTTCACAAATGCCCTTCATAGTATTGTTAATACAATGAATAATAATAATAACAATAATACTGTAATAATAATACAATGAACAGAGGCTTTAGGCCTCTGCCAAATGTCATCTCCTCAGAGTGTACTTCCCTGGCCATGCCCTGTGTCAAGACCCATTCCCACCAGCTATAGACTTTCTGAAAAGTCTGCATCAAGGTCTCTGATCCCATCGCATTCTATCTGGATGACCATTCCATGGGTATGTGGTAAAGGAAATGAGAAAAGACAAACTCGCTGTCTGTCAATTCAGAAGTAGACGTCCGAAGGATTTTATAACTATACACATATATGTGACTTCTAGAGAAAAATGAGCTGTGCAAACTGCAGTTGGTAGGGAAGTTCTGGTCTCAGGGTAGATAACCCAGTGATTCTCAGCTTCATCGCTCATCTACCTGGGGAGCAGACTAGGCAGTTACAAAATGCCCGCTGCATGAGGGGAATCAGGGTCTGGGCTATGAGACTGGAGATCTGGGGAAAGGCAGCTGAATCTTCCAGTTTCCTCTGCAAAATGCAGACAAGGGTTTCTATGTCATGCTTTTCAGGAGGTGCAGAGTAAAAAAGGCTGCAGGTAAATCCTATGCCCCAGGAGATCATGACCATGTGGCACAAGGCATCTTTGCTTCCCAAGTGTCTTTGCTTCCCAGGTACATGCTCCCACGCAAAACTCACTGATGTCCCTGATGAAGAAGCCAGTGCTGTAGTTTTCATATTTATCCTTGTGCTGCGCCTCCATCACCAGCTCAATGGGCAAGGTCTCCTCGGCAGTTGGGCAGGTGACATCCTCCTGGCATGCCACCGAGTACTTATAGTTGCCTGTGACCTTCTCTGCAGACAGAGATGCTTCTCCACATGTCACTGCTCGGGAGTCAGAGGAACTGATGGCCAAAACAGAAATCGTTCTGTGTTATAGATGAGGGAGCAAGTACCTGGTGACTATTGTCTGTCTGAGAACTGGCTACAGAGCTGGTTAGATTTATCCTCTGGGGTTCAAAAGCCAACCCAGCCTTTTCCATCAGAGGAAGCTTAGCTGTAAGAGACTAAAACTTACATCTCTTGTCTAAATGAACCTTGAAATGTTTTAATGCCAGAGAAACTGTTTAAACCCCCTCATTGAAAATTTAAATTTTCTCTCTAGCATTCATAAGATCAATAAACACTAATTATAAAGAATTAAAATTACAAAGATGGGCTGGGTGGTAATGGCACACGCCTTTAATCCCAGCACTTGGAAGGCAAAGGCAGGCAGATCTCTGTGAGTCTGAGGCCAGCCTGGTCTACAGAGCGAATTCCAGGACACACTGCAAAGCTACACAGAGAAACCCTGTCTCAAAAACAAAGCAAAGCAACAACAAAAACAAAACAAAATGAAATGACAAAGATGTTTATAAACAAAATACACATGTCTCTGCTATCCCCATTTTAACTCAAATCTGAGTCCCAGATATAGATATTATTTACAACTTTCTGGATTTTTTTAATGAATATTCAAGATAACCATATACACACATACATGTACAAATGTGTTTTTATCTATATTTTAGCATGACTTTAAAAATACAAGAAAATATATATATATGATTTTGTAACCATATTTATCCTCTCCAAAAGTATTGTGGGGAGTTCTCTATGAAGAACGTATAAGTTGGGTTATTCTTTTCAATAAATGAACATTAATGCTCTATTTGAGTATTCCTTTGCTAATTACGCAAACTATCACAGTACCCCTTATCCATGCACCAGTGTCTTCATAAACACATACAAGAATTTCTCTAGCAAGAAAATGTTTTTCTTTTAAGCAGATAGAGGTCTGGCATGTTACCACAGGTATGCATCCTGCAATGTATGTGAGTCTACCTAGGGGCCACCAGATCAGAAAACTTTCCTATGAGCAGCAAGGACTCTGATGTCACCCTGAACCATTATTTTCCCTAGTTATGTTTAAGTCATAGTTAATTCATGCTGAAGACAGGGAATTGAGTCCCTAATTTGCTTATTTAAAGAGTAGTGGAGCCTGGGTGTTTGTTCCACTGCCCTCCACATGGCTCAGGGAGTCAGCTAATAGCTGAAGTTAGCGGCAGAGCGGTCTGACATACCAGCTCGGCAGCTCTGGGAAATGGTTTCTTAGGGAAAGCCCAAGAGTGCTGGACAAACTGAACTTCAGAATAGCAGAGTGGGGAGGGGGCAGGTTGAAGTTGGAAAGGCTCTAGGAAAATTTCAGATGGTCTCAGAGGTTTCTAGAATCTGCTTCAGCATTTCTGAGAGTGAGGCCCTAGAGCACTTGTTTTTGTTTTTGGCACAAGGTAGAGTTTTGGCAAGTTATTTGTAGCTAAGAGTTCTTTTTAATTTCTCCCCATGGTGCTGTAAGCCTTAATGAAGAGCTGCCAGGCAATTTGGATGAGTGAATTCAAACTCACCTAACAACTATCCTCAGAGGGCTGGCTTAAAGCTTAAAGCTGAGGGAAAGTGGAAAAAAATACAGAAGCGACTTTGCTGTCCCTGTATCATTCACTGATAATCCATGGACAGTTTGTACTTAAATTCTGTGTGAGCTAGGTCTAGCAAAATGTTGAGAAACCAGAGCGGCTCCCTTTCTTACCTACTGCTGCTCTTGATGTTGAACTTCAAGTCAGAGCTGATGGCTGTCAGCCACCAGCAGGTGAACCGTCCGGAGTAATTTGCTGCCTCGCATTTCAGGAAGGTCTTATTTTTGGGATCTGTGTCAGAAATGAAAAAAAATCCAATATTGAGGCACCCATCTCTCTCTCTCTCTCTCTCTCTCTCTCTTTCTCTCTCTCTCTAAGGAAGGGATGTAGAAGAAAAGATACTATCCCAGGGAATGGAATTACCTTTCTGGTCCTTTAAAATATCAGTGGACCAAATTCCATCTTCCTTTTTGTGAAGCAGCAGACGTGAGTGGCTCAGAGTCTTGCCTCCTTTGTGGCAGGTGTATTGGCCAGCTTCTGAAAACTCTTTGACTTGGAGGGTCAGGGTTTTCCCAGAGCCTGCGATTTTGTCGCTCTTGTCTAAGGTCCAGATGATATCATCTTCTTCAGGAGTGTCACAGGTGAGGACCACTCTCTCTCCAGGGGCACCAGGGTACCAGTCCACCTCTACAACATAAACTGGAGAGAACCAACAGTGAAGACCTGGATGGTGAACTGCATTAACCCTGGGACTAGGTTTCAGTCACCGTCTTCGCATCCCCACTGCCTGGACACATGTCACTGCGCACAAGAGTTTTGAAATGCTTGCTGAGATGGTCTTAGGGCATGGAGCCCTGTCTAGACTCAAGGCCACAGAGCAGAGAAATAGTTTTACAACTGCCACCAAGTCATTAACTGGCAGGTGGCCTGTAATCATTAATCCCTGATTAGTAGGCACATAGGGGAAACCTTGAAACAAGAAAGATACAAACAACACAAGATTGGTTGTTAGAGGTCAGGGAGTGGAGGTGGGGCTGGGGTGGGGAATGAGCTGCCAGTTGCAGTTCACAGGGAATATGGCTGGGTGTGGTGTTGAGCAGAGTAACACAGTGGTTAAAGGGTAGGTATGGAGGAAGATAGACCAGGAAGTCCTATGGCCTCCAATTGGATTTTGAGTTAGGTACTGAACCACCAGGAGCCTCAGACTCCTTGCAAGATGATAGAAACAATAGTGTCTGTGCTTGTAGATTTGGCTGTGAGGATAGATGGATAAAAGCATACACCTCAGCACAGTAACTAGAGCCTAACTCTGTGCTAGCTTCATCATCATCATCATCATCAGCAGCAGCAGCAGCAGCATCACCATCCACAGACCAAAGTACCAGGCAAATGCACTAAAAAACTCTTAACAATTATCCAGGAAGACTTAAGGTTTTAGTCCCTTCTGCATGAACCTCGTCAATGGAGATTGTCATTGGCAGCCCTTTTATTCTAATTTATACTAGTATGGGTAAGTAGATGAGAGCTTCCTCATTTTTGGAGGAAGGTGTTGATGCCAAAAAGGCTAAGCAAGGTCCCATCAAGTGGGAAGTGTAACAAGTGCTATGGTTTAGATCTTTTGTCTCCTGTGCCATGCAATGGGTTTCTAATGCACTGAAATTTTCTAAATGAGCTTCCAGGAATAGCTCTATAAGGTATTCTGGAGAGTGTCACATCAAAGCTTCATTCGTCTTGTTACCCACTTATGAATTATTAATCAAAAGAATAACTTAATGCAGCAGTCCTCAAAGCCTGGTGGGTTCCCAGCTTCCATCATCAGCATCACCAGGAAACATCCATGATGCGTGTTCTTGGTTGCTGAGTCAGAAATGTTGGGGTGGCCCCAGTGGCCCATTTGGTAAGTCTTCTAGATGATCTTGATTAGATATGGGAGCCATAGTGGTGAAGAGCTTGGGATTTGGAACGGCCAGCTATGGACCAAAACCAGCTAAAGGCCTTAATAAAGGGTGTGGAAAGGGATTCAAGCTATTTTAAGCTTAGTGGCATCAGCTTACTTTAGAGAATTTCACTTTGTAGCCCAGGCTGGCCTCAAACTCAGGGCCTTGACAAGTTCAGGGATTACAGGCATGTAACCCTTGCCTGGCTCTCATGCCATTATTTTAAAAATGAAAGCAAAATATTAGTGCTTTCTTTAGAACTGGCATATAAACTAATTGGTATGCAAGCTTAAGACAGTTCCCTTAAGTGCCCCATGACTGGTGGCTTTGTGACTGGCATTCAAGCATAAAGCATTGTGAAATGCAAAGCTCTCACTTCACATCAGTGGGATTTGTAACTGCTGAACGGGAAGCAAAGATAAGAGGCAAAAAAAAAATCATTTGAGGCCAAACTCTTTGGAAATCATTAGCTTGAGCTGACACCAAACCTTAGGAACCTTTGGGTCCCTCCAGTTTCTCTTTGTCCCCCAGGCAACTGAAGAGCACTGCAGGTTATTTTCCTGTTAGAACCTGGACTCAGAGACCTCAGAAGATCTTGGCCCAAGGGCAGGAAAAGGACTTCCTAGGGATGTTGGAAGCAGAGCTTAGGTGTCCCCCTGGGCTGCAGGCTGTCACTGTAACTTCATCACAAGCCTTCTCTGTTTCTCACATTGTTTTTCTGAAACTTCTGTGGTTTGCCAGGTCTGAAGTGATGAAGGAGTTAACTCAGCCAGGGCCTCAGCTCCTTCCTAAACTCTCTAAAATCTCTAGGCTGTAGATCTGACTGTGGCAGCAGCTTTACTTAGGAAAGGGTCCAACATTCTATTGGGGTGGGAGGCCAGACTTCTTGAAATTATTACTTTTAAAATAGCATTTAATTTTTCCATGTGTATTTGTACATGTGTGCGTGCGTGCGTGCCTCTGTGTGTGTGTGTGTGTGTGTGTGTGTGTGTGTGTGTTTGTAAATGTGCTACAGCTCGTGTCTGGAGATCAGAGGGTAGTTTGGAGAGACTGGTCTTCTCCTTCTATCATGTAGATCTCAGTGATCAGTGGTCAAAGTCCAGGTCATCAGACTTGACAGCAGATACCCTTACCTGCTCTGTTATTTTCTAGTTCCTGCGAATCTTTGGATTGAAAATACTGACCGAAGGGTCCAAGAATAAGAATATAGAAATGTAGATTCCAAAAATAAGAATGTAGAATACTTATAAAGAAATATAAAATTGTAAGCCTAGAAGAATGAGAGCAGGCTGTCAAAGGATTAATTACTAACAGTGGGTTACTCTGCTTTACAAACAAAGTATTTGCAAGGCCGAAGCATCTCTCTGCAAACTGAGAGTTAGCTTAAGATAACACCCCTGGCCAGCTGTGATTAACGACAGCTACAAGCTGAATTAACCTTTAGGAGGTGGATATACATGACCTCTGGGTTATGCATTATCCCTGTTATAAGAAACTAGCAGCATTAAAGGGGAGAAAGACCACCTGAAGATACCAGGGAAGACAATAGATTAACTACAAACACTAGTTTAACTGAAAACCTCTGTTTATGAAGATTGTAAAGTAAGGCAATCTGTATTTGAGTTTTACCTTGAGATTGTAAACATTCCCTTGTTCAGACCTAATGTTTGGTGCCCTTTACTATAAAAAGGTGGGTTCAGAAACTGGCCTTTGCCACAGCCTTATAAACCCATCTCTGACCGTGGTCTCAGATAGCTGATAAGCCTTTTGTGCCCTGCGGTTTTTATTTTTATTTTTTATTTTGTATTTTTGTGCTGGAATAAAGTTTGCTTCTGGTTTATTAGACTTGGTGGTCTGTCCCCATGCGCTATTCCTCTATGGACCCAACATTGACCTCATTTTCTTTAGGTGCCAATCTTAGTATTGTACTGTCTGGGTTCTCAAAATATTGTTTATAATCATCAGTCAAGAAATCTTTTCATTTTTAATTTTTGTCCATTTCCTCCTTATGAGCACAGGAAACAGTTGCTTCTTGTCCTCCCTGTAAAATCGTCTAAGACTTAAACACAAAGACTCTGAAGTGAGACTAAACTGGGATCAAGTCCTGTCTTAATCTCTTGAGCCTCGGTTTTCAAAATCTGTAAAATGGAATACTGATAGCTCCTACTTTATATGGTTGTTGTAAAATTAAATGAGTTTCTATGCTCAATAAATATTAAATATTACAATAGCATATGTGGTGATTTGAAAGAAAATAGCCCCCAAAGGGAGTGGCACTATTAGGAGGTGTGGCTTTGTTAGAGTAGGTGTGACCTTGTTGGAGGAAGCCTGTTACTGTGGGAGTGGAATTTGAGATCTCCTTTGCTGTGGCAGACAGTTCACTTCCTGTTGTCTGTGGACCAAGAATTAGAACTCTCAGCTACTTCTCCAGGACCATTTCTACCTATACACTGCCATGTCCCACCATGATGATAATGGACTGAACCTCTGAACTGTAGGTGAACCACCACAATTAAATGGTTTCCTTTGTAAGAGTTGCTGTGATCATGGTATCTCTTCATAGCAACGGAAACCCTAACCAAGACAGTGTAGCTATGAAAGCATACATTACCGATATTATTACCTTGAATTTCAGGAAGCATTTGAGATTCTTTTAGGTACATATGAAGACTTGAGTGTATGGACATTTGCTAAGTGTGAGATAGTACAAAGACAGAGAGAACTCCTTGCTATGCCAACACTATTAGTCTGCAAATAATCTTATTGCCCTTGGGGTAATGAAAAGTTCAGAGACTTTGTTTTAAACAATAGGGCTTGCTAATATTTATGTTCATTTTACCTTATGTTGTCTTCTGTATTCATTAACATATTCAATAGCCCATGTGGTCAGTGCCATTATTGACACCCAACTAAGAAAATGGAGGCCATGAGGCCATCCAGCTCATGGTTTCAGAATCAATACCTGCAGAACCATGATTTGAACCCAAGTCAATATGAATGCCAACCCTAAAGTGGCCAGAGGAAACCCATCCCAGAGTCCACTCAGAGGACAATGTGTGGAGTCAATATGAATGCCAACCCTAAAGTGGCCAGAGGAAACCCATCCCAGAGCCCACTCAGAGGACAATGTGTGGAGTCAATATGAATGCCAACCCTAAAGTGGCCAGAGGAAACCCATCCCAGAGCCCACTCAGAGGACAATGTGTGGAGGGGCAAGTGAGAGCAGAAGACAATTTTGCTACTTTTGAAATTCTCTACCAGGGACTTTCAGTTGTCTAGAAGAGTTGTTTTCTAGTATTCCAGGCAAAGATCATATCCCCTTTGTCACCACAGTCCACTGAAGCTCTTTTCCTGTCATCCAACACGAAAACCAAACAAGGCAGAGACTGACCCCAGAGATGGAAGAAGGGGGGCAGGGGTAGCCCTGCATCTTCTCCAAGGCAAGGCTTTCCTGAGGAGACCTCATGCGTGGCGGTCCATTCCAGTCTCCTTTCCCAGCGGTTGCCTTGGGCTCAGGCTTAGAACCTGGAGCCCCACAGGAAGCAAGGAAAGATTGCTTACCATCCTTCTCCAGCTCCCATATGGCCATGAGTGGAGACGCCAGCAGAACCACAGCGAACCAGGAGATGGTCAGCTTCTGATGACACATCTGTATGGAGAAGCAGGAGGAAGAGAAGGAGGAAAGGAAAAGAAGAGACAGGAAAACAGGGCAGAGAATGTCAACTATTATCCAATTAACCAAACCCACACTTCCTCTGCCTTCTAATTATGGCCTTTTCCCTTCCTCTTCCTCACTGTCGGCTAGTAGGATTATTGGAGATCCAGTCTATCTTTGGGTAGAAACATCTCCAAATGAAAAACCATAGGCTACCTGGAGCTGAGAAAATTCTAGGACCCAGACATCTGATACTATTTGGTTTTTTAAAACATGTATTTATTTCTATTGTATGTGTGCGTATGTGCATTAGCATGTGTGGAGGTCAGAGGACAACTTTTGGGAGTTGGTCCTTTCCTTCCACTATGGGTTCAGGGCTCAAACTCAGGACATCAGGCTTGTGCAGCTGACGTTTGAGCTGCTGAATTCGTCTTGCTGATGCTGCTCTTCTCCTCTTCCTTCCTTTTTAAAATGGAGTCTCGACCCTGGCTGTCCTGAAACTCACTCTGTAGAACAGGCTGGCCTCAAACCCGCAGAGATCCACCTGCCTCTACCTCCTGAGCGCTGGGATTAAAGGTGTGCACCATCACATCTGGCTCATTATCTTATCAGTTTAAGGACCAGAAATGTAAGCTTAGAGGTGGAACTTGGCTTCCTGGACTCACATTCAGCACTTACTTAGTTCTGATTGTAGTGTTAATATAACACCTACGGAGCTTTGTACAGTATGTGGGGGGGGGTGGGGGGGAGGCTTCACCTACACACTGCTTTCCTGGACCAATACTGCTGTGCTACGAATATTTACTCAGACAGTGTGAGCTCTTCCTCCCCTCTCATTGAGCAACTGTATCACTGCCCATTGTGCAGAATGTACTGGGATGCCCTAGGCTAAAGGACCAGGTCAGGTGTGGGAAAGGTAATAGAGAACTTTCAAGTTCTGGCAAGAACCTGTAGTGGTTTAGGTTTTCAAAACATTGGCAGAAAATACTCCAAATTCTAAGATAGCTCTCACCCTTATAACAAAACTCAGCATTTCGTAAGCTTGAGTATAAGGTATAACCCGGACTTACTAAGGCTGCTGAGTCTCAGCCCAGATTGTCTGATTTAACATGTCTTGAAGGTTCCCGAAGCTATTGCTTCGGGTCCATGGAACACATAAGGCAAACGTGTTAGCCAGTGTTTAAGGTCCAGAATGCCTACAAACCAGGTGTTCTTTGGCAGAAGACCATAACATATTGATTGACCCACCATGGAATTTTGAAGTACATAAACCAGCCACCATCTTCTCTTGTAACAATCTAGATTAACACCCAGGGTTAGCAGAGATCTTTCTACTGGAGAGTTTATACCACATTCATAAATGTGTTTGAGATAATTAGTGTCTAATTAATTCCCTTCAGAAACACCTCCCTCTACCTTGGAGGATGCTACCATCTGGCAGAGATAAGATTTGCGAGACCACAGGTCTAATCCATATGAATTAAGGTTTAAGTATTCCAGGCAAATGCCTTAAAAATGAGCACACATTGGCTCTAGATCCTGGCTTTGTCAGAAATACTGCTAACTTTTGCAGACCTTGCTGTGTTCTCTCTTTCCTTACAGATATCATCAATGACAGAGACAGGACTAGAATCCAGGCCTTGTCCAGGTCCAAGTTATCATACAGCCAAGTACTAGCTGAAATGGGCACTGGTTGGTGTATTCACAGGCTTGGAGTCAAGCAGGCAAGGGCTTGGACTCTGGCCCTGCTACTCAGTAGCTGTGTGATGTTGGTCTTGTTCCTCTGAGCCCTACTCTCATCCCCTGTAAAGGGGCATAGTAAAGACTTATGTGGTCTCAAAGGGCTGTGAGGTGTGCAGCGATATATATGCATAGCATAGTGGGCAACTGATGGCGTGTTACCTTGCACTAGCTGAAGAACCAGGGAAACATGCGAAATTCTTTCTGTTGTGTATACAGAGGGTTTAAAAAATAAAAATCTGCCAGGCTGTAGAGAGATGCCCAGGGAACGTGATGCAATTATACCTGGCTGTAAAACCCAGATGGCAGCACTCTGAGAAGGGAAAAGGGCAGAGATTCCTGGCATCTCCTGGTGATCTCTTCATATGCTCACAACACAGAGGTTTTCCCCTTTGGCTAGATGCCAGAAATTTCCTCTGTGGGGCTAAGATGCATCTGAACATCACGCGTGTCCATGTTTCAGGTTGAAGGGAGCCCTGGCAATGGTTCAAGGAACACGCTTCATCTCAGCATCAGCTTCATCTTAGAGCACAGAGTACCAGCAGAGGGTGAAGATGCTGGTGAGTCACCTCTTAACCAAACCCACACAAACACAAAGGGTGCAGGATGTGGCCAAGCTTTGGCTTTCCGGTCCAGCAACAGACACCAGGGAACTATATCTCTCTTACACCACAATTCTTCAACACAATAAGTTTTGATGATTCAATTTCTTTTTTTGGTTTTGTGTTTTTTTCAAATATGATTTTGCTAGTTTTCTAAACTTCTGAGATTCTTGCACAGACACAGGAACCCTGGGTTAGACAGTCCAGCTCCCTAAGAGTATATAAATGCTCCTAACATTGCTGCCAACCTGGGCACAGGGCACCTGAGTGGACATCCCTTTTGCAAGTTTCATTCTGTTGGTTTTTTAGTTCAAAAATAGAAATAGTTTTTAAAAATAAAAATGCTCAGAAATAACAATACCCAGTACAGATGGCATGAGTGGTGTGGGCAAAGGGCCATGGTTCCAGAGCCAGGCAGACCTTGCTCTGCCGCTTGTTAGTTATGTGACCCTGACAAGTTGTACTGACTTCTGCAAACCTTATACTCCTAGACTGTAAAATAGGAACCCCATCAGGACAGGAGTTCATGAAACAATCCATAGAAAGTGCCCGCTTGATCTGCAAATGAAATCAGGACCCCCAAATACCCACTCTTCTCCTCCCTCAGCACTTACTGCAATGGCAATAATTTGGTTACATCTTTAATGTCTATGCCCTCCATACTGAGGCCTGATGGCAGAACTCATATCTGTCTTGTCTTATATCTAGCCTAGAGGGAGTCCATGGATTATTGGTGTATTTCAGATCTCAGCAGAATGAACCTCAGAGGCGACCTAACCTCATCCTGAAACACTGCTTGAACAAATCGAGCAGCCAGCTGAGGCTTCGTGGTTGATGTGTAAAAACGTGTCGTCGACCTGACCCATCTGGTACCCCTGACTTTACCTGGGCAAGCAGAATAAACGAGCCCATGAAGATGATCTTTCACCCTTTTTCTCACAGATTTTAGAACACTCTAGGAAGGAGTTTTGAACACAACCAAGGCTTTTCGGTTTTGATGAGGTGGTGAAGTCAGTTAAAAAGCCACAGGGAACCTCAGAACCCTGCTATGCAGTGTGACTGTCACAGCTGACTCTATAGCCCACCATAGGGAGGAAAGCAAGCGTGACATTCAGTTACGAGTTCAGTAACTGTAAAGGGTGCATGAAAGCTTTTTAAAAAGTTTTCACTACTAAGGCAAGAACTTAACTACACTCGTTAAGAGACAGGCATTAGTACTGACGAACATGTACATGTGTGTATGCGTATCCCAGCACTCGGGAGGCATAGACAAGCAGATCCCTGTGAGTTCAGCCTGGTCTACAAAAGCTAGTTCCAGGTCAGACTGCAACTACAGAGAAACCCTGTCTCAAAAGATAAAGTAATAATAATTAAAAAAAGACAAAGCAAAAAAATCTATCAGATACACATCTGTTACAGAGTTTCACATGTTATTAGTAACTCATTCTTTTTTTTCTGAGACAGAGTTTCAAACTCATTCTGTAGTTGAGACTGGCCCTAAACCCCCAAATTTGTTCATTCTGCCCCACCTCCAAAATTTGGAGATTACAGGTGTACACCATCACATCTGTAATTAGCTGACTTTTTAAACAAATATTTGAGTCCCCCAAGTGTCTAGTTTTCACCAGCAGATAAGCCATAAGGAACGCTTCCAGACTCCCTTCACCCTGCTCCCATACTGCCTGGTTCAGGGATAGCACAGCCCCTGGAGTCTGTACCTGGACAGCCTTTAGGCCCGGAGAATTAGTGGCAGGAAGCAGGAGAGTACTCACCTTGGCAGTTAGAGGCTGCCTGGTCTGGTGTGCCTCGACCACTGCTCCTTCTGCTGTTGCAGTTGCTCCTAGAGTTTATATACTCTACTCCTACAGAACTTTCTGATGGAAACCCAAACTAGAAACTGACTAGTCCCAGTTGCAACATTGAAAGCTAGTGTCAAAACATTTTGGGGAATTTTAAGAAGTTCTCCCCCCCCTCCCGTCTCTCGGTGTGCATCCATCACACAGAGGGAATACAGACATCAAAATCCCAGGTAAGAGGAAATGACTTCGGGGTGTGGAAAAAGGAAGAAGACAGATGCTAATTTCTGTTTACATCATGCCCAAGGTGAATAGAGGCAGCAATAGCCAACCTCCCCAGGATTCCACTGGCTGGGGAAAAAGGAAGGTCATGTACGCAGCTGAGTTCATGGTTCACGCCCCAGTCTAACAACTAGGTGCTACGGGCCCTAAAGAATAATCTACAACTCTGAAGTCAAGGTAGATGAGATGACTGGCAAGGAGCATTGTGTATCTGGGCCAGCTTTCTCTACTAACATCTGGGTTCAGAAGCTATTACCACCTGTTTGATCCCATGCACACCCGCCCCTCCTCATTTATCTGTATCTACAGGCAGCCCCAGGGAGGTGGGCAACTAAGATTCACTGTGTTCTGAGGCATCTCCTATGCCCATACGTCCTTACTCATGGACCAACGATAACAGGAGCTGAACAAGCCACAGGCAAGCTTACAGATGCCCCATGCCATACTCAAAAGTCACTTTTGCATACCCAGACTATACCGTTTCATTAAGCACATATCTGTGGTCCTAGAAACCCTGAGTAATTTCTCCTCTTGGGGAATTTAAAATTGCGAAGAGGCGAGCAATGGTGTACATGGTGTTAACTCCCTTCCCCATCTGCACCCAGAAACACTAGTACTTGCACGTCTAGGCTTCCAGATGTGGGCCACTCTCAAAGCTGCCAATAGAGGGCGCTTCGGTGAGGACATCCTCGCAGTTGGGACGCACCCGCCCGCTTCTCCATTCCTGCCCCAGGCCGGGGTCCCCGCCGCCTGGGAAGTTCCTAGGGCTGAGGTTGGACCCGGTCAGGTTTCGGGTGGTGCAGATTTCCGGGCTAACTTTCTTCGAAGTGTCAGCCTGCCTAGGGGGGAAAACGGGAAACTTGGGTGAGAACTGCGGAGCTTCCCAGCTGCAAACTTCCTCCCTTCTGCAGCCCAGCTGCAATCCCTCTGGTTCTAACCCGCTTTAGGCTGAGGGTGGAGACTGCAGTCATAGCAAGGTAGCAAGTGGCCTCCCTGAACTTCGATTCCTAAACTTCCAGTTAAACTGATTTTTGTATACAAGATTATTCTTAAGTGAACAAAGTAGATTTCATTGCATATTTGTTGTGCTGTATAGTGTGTGTGTGTGTGTGTGTGTGTGTGTGTGTGTGTGTGGTGTGTTTCACAACGGACACCGGAGGGACTTTCTGCGATTTCCTCAATTTGATTGTTACAATAAATATTTAAATATGTAACAACTTGGGTGTGTGTGTGTGTGTATCTGTCTGAAATAAAGTTTGAAATGCCCCCAACCAATCACTGAACAGCTAAGGTGATATAAAATTGGCATGGGACTACAGTGATTGCATCGCTGTAGCTGAGCCCTCACACCCTCCCCCATAAATATACACAAACATGAGCTAAGACAAACCCCCCCCCAAAGATGACGAATATTTTGTTCATGTGTTCATAAGAGCATCTTCAAAATTTGGGATATGTATGATTGATAACATAAAATCTCAGTTAAAAAAGTAACGCGCTGGTTATGGTAAAGCTCTGAGAGCTGCCGTAGTCTGTATGACTGAGATTGCTGCTCAGGCTGATCCTCCACACAAAGCTCAGGGTTATCTCTGCCCATCTCCCCCAAGGAGATCATGGGCTCTGGTCTCTCTTAGTACTGGATCCAGCACCATCTTGGCAGGCTACCTAACCTCTCTGAGCCTCGCAGCTGTGGTGCAGGGTTAGTAGGTGTCCTCGAGTTTAGATTAGCTATGAAGACTAAAGGGATTTATTTCATGGGTGCGCCAAGCAGAGAAGTCTGGCTTGAAGAATCTCTCCTTAGGCTTATCTACTGTTTTAACCCACCCTGTTCCTGGAGGGCTTTAGGTGACTCTTAAGGCAAGGTCAAAGATGGCTAGAGGACTAGAAGGTGCAAGGTCCTGTTGGGAGGAGTAACAGTGAGGCTCCCAAGCAGGCTTCTTCATGACGCTGCTTGGCTTGTGGTTGAACTCACTGGACTTAGAGCCTTCAGGTAGCCAAGACAAGTAAGATAAACTTGACCTCATCCTGTAAGCTATTTTGATTGGTTCAACTCACCCACAGAGTGTCTATCTGCATATGACAACAAAATTCAGCTTGCTAGACCTCATACTGGGAAACTCATTCAGCAGACCTGGAGTGGAGTGCAGGGCTCTCCCTTTGTTCTATGTGGGTACCACAACTGACATTTTGAGACATTCTACACACCTGAGTCCCATTGAGTGACATGACATCTGTTGCCTCACTCAGTCTTAGATATTCTACAAGGCCACCAGGTTCCAGCATGATGCCAACCAACATCCACTGACCTGATTCCTCTGAAGAGATTTGGATCACATGCATATCCGGACCCAATGGTACCCAGTGTTCTTTGTGGGAGAGGGAGGTCTGCCGGCACAGAGCAAGCATGCTGAGCTATCAGGCCAGTAGCACAGAGATTAAGCTGTGGCATGGAGTTCCCTCCCCCCCGCCTTGCAGCTGAGAATCACTGGAAGAATATTTGGACCAAAAATATCATCCTCCCTTACCAGAAGATGGCTATAAGCTTCTAGGATGCATTTCAAATACAGTAGAAAGTATGTATGCTATAAAACATTAGTGTTTAGAAAATGCAGAGCCAAGACATGCATCCATCCTATTCCCAAAAATCCAAAACCAAAATGTACCTTGAATAAGAAGCTGAAACTTTGATTTAGAGATTTCTAGCACTAGACATTGTCAAGGTTTTGGTGTGTTCCTCTAGAGTCAGCAGAACCCCTTGTATATATTTCTGTATTTGGCTACCTAGGCGGATCTCATTACAGGCATGATCCTTGAAAATTCCTTTCATGTATTGGGTGAGAAGTGGGCAGGCTTGAGTTAGATCATGATCCAAGTTTCAAATGTAGTGCCAAGAGTTTTCTTGAACGCAGACCTTCCGCATGTTAGTCAAGAACTTTACTACAGTTATAGCTACAACCCTACAGCAGTCTATAGCAAAGCCATGGCTAATAGTCTCTTGCTGGAAGTTGACTGGATAGATTGCACATCTGGATCAGCTAGAGACTTGGGCCTTAGTCTTCCAACTAGATTTTCTCTACACATACTTTTGTGGTTCTAGGTAACAGACTATCCAGGATGGAGGTCAGGGAGTGGGGTGTGTGTGTGTGTGTGTGTGTGTGTGTATGTGTGTGTGTGTGTGTGTATCATATATATGTGTATAGATAGATAGATGGTAGATATAATATCAGAGACCTGTGCATGTCTCTTAAGAGCAAAGCCGTCTTAGAAGCTCCCATAGCCTTTTTTCCAGTCCTCTGGCCAACTATAACCCAGGCTTATGAAGAGAATGTGTTTGCAGTGACTGAAAGTTGGGTTTTCTCTTGAGCTGGGCATAGAGTCCCAATCCCAGAAGTATGGGTATGCCAACTAGGTGGCAATAGGTGAGCAATGGGGTGTCATAGGTGTTAGCTAGGTAAACCTGATGGTTAGTGCTGACATCAAGTGAAGAAATAAGGTGACTGAACAGTGAGAAATGAGGCTTCCTCCTCAGTCCATTCACTTACAGGAGATGTGTCTATCCTAAGGCTATGGTTACTCCCACCTGCTTTCTTACAGATATATATATATGCTCTCACAGGGAAAATATCAAGAGTATATCTGCTAATGTGTGACTGGATGACTGGATGATTCTTGTGGGTTTTTTATGACTTACTATTTTCCCCCAAATGTCTACGATGAACTTGTATCACTCTTTTAAAAATTATTTGTTTTTAATGTATGTGTGTACATTCATGTGCGTTTACATGTGTACAAATGCAGGCATGCATGGAAGCCAGAGTTGAAGTTGGATTGCTTCCTTAATTGTTCTTCATTTTAGTGATTTTTTTAAAAAAAAAAAAACTTAAATTGCATTTTAGTGTGTGTGTGTGTGTGTGTGTGTGTGTGAAAGAGAGAGAGAGAGAGTGAGAGAGGCATGCACACATGTGTATAGGAGTTGGTTATCTCCTACCGTGTGACTCCCAGGGATTGAATTTAAGTTGCTAAGCTTAGAGGCAGGCATCCTTACCCACTGAGCCTTGCTGCTAGCCCACCATTTTATTATTTGAACCCAGAATTGATCAATTTGGCTAGACAGACTGGCCAGTGAGCCTCAGGATCCTCCTGTCTCCACCAGACCAGCACCGCGATTACTGGCACATTTTGATGTGCCAAGTTTTATATAGGATCTTGGAATCAAATCCAGTTCTTCACACTTGTGTGACAAACACTTTATCTATGGAGGAATCTCCTCAGTCCCATGTGTCACTTTCCTTACTGAGCAAAGTATCTGAAAGAAGGGTGCGAAAGAGTCACGTAGAAAAGGTAGTAATTAGGAATTTAGACTTTAGACACAGACCTAGGTCAGGTCGTGACTCTGCTGCACATGTAACAGAGTGCACTCCCGGATACAACATTTCCTGCTGAAAAAGTTACCAGGTTGTTACTGAGATGTAGCAGACTGATGGAGAAGCCTATGTTGCCTCAGATGAGCTCGCTCAGACCTTCACATGTCCTTCAAACATATGCCTGCTCCTTTAATGCTTTGAGAATATGCGGGATCCACTTCATTCTTCAAAGGACTAAGATGTCTTCAAACCAACCTCCTCCCTGACAGTGACTCTGAGGAGACTTCTGCCCGGTATTACTTCCTCTCTCGGCCCATGATTGGAAGGCAGAGGATGTGGAACAAAGCCAGGACTGTTATCACCATCATCCCAGTGGTCACCTGGGCCTGCCTGACTGGATTGACTGCAGGGCCAAGTAGACGCTTCAAGTGGACAGGGCAGTGTGTGTGTGTGGAAATCTAGTGTTTCCCTCTCTAGGTTAATCCTAGTGAAAGAAATGGGTGTAACGGGAACCGGAAGGAAGCGGGTGTGTCCTAGGTTCTCCACCTGCTGAGGTGTAGAAATGCCTTACTAGGGAGGTATGTGGGAACAGCTGGTCTAGTTAGAATATGGCAAAGTCAGCAGGTGGATGGGGCTGGAACTGGGGCATGACCTCTCCCGGTTTGTCTGAAGTTCTCCTTTCTGCTTCTCATCCACACGACAAACTGATTAAAGAATCAGGTGTGTGCCTGTGTTTATGGGATGTTAAGCTGACATCCAACAGAGTACTTCACCAACCTGGAGCACAGAGGATTCTCCAAGGGAGAACTGGCTTCACCCCCAAAATCAAGGCCTGCAATATAAACATCTTTCATGACCAGTGATGCGGGGCACTGGGTTGAGTCTCTGTTTTTTTTTCTGAGATTAAAGTTTATAAATTATTTATAAATTTATTTAATAAATGGGACGTTATGACATATTGTTCTGAAAAATCTTATCTGTATTATTAATTTTCTTTTAAAATGTTTATCGTCATCATCATCCATTGTCATCTTCATCCCCATCGTCATCACCACCATCATCATCGTGGTTCTATATTCAAGATCTTATATATGCTTCTCTTATACATTCTACCACTACATTCCCAGCCCCTGAAAATTTTATTTTGAGACAGTCTTATTATATATTTTGGACTGGTCTTGACTTCTCAGACTGGGTTTGAACTTGAGCTCCTCCTGCTCTGCCTCGGCAACAGCTGGGGTTACAAGCGATTGCCATCACGACATCCTCTTCCCTTATTCTTGATGGCGCTTTTACAGGGAGAGTATGTTACAACCAGTTGGCATGCGTTTTATTTATGCTGCTTGATAAGAGAAAAGATACCCCTCTTAGATCTTGGGTGATGGAAAAATCGTGAAGCTTAGGCACCATCACCAGTAAGTTCCACTGAGCAGGGGCTGTGGAAGAAAGCATGGAAGCTGAAGAAACTCAAGATGAGGTAGAGGTGACCAGTCACCCACAAATTTAGTGTTAGTCTGTAGTGTTAATGCAGTATTTTTTTTAATTTTATTTGAAGACCGTGAAATGATATGTGGGAATCCTAGCAGGGCTGAAGAAATTTTCCAAAAAGGGAGTTTCATATCCTCAGTTCCATCAGGAGGCAATGAAGTCTTCAAACACTGGGTCCGGACCTGTCTTGGGTTTGGCTCCCTGCTTGTTCCAGCACTTAGGGACCATAGGCAAACGACCTCAGCTCTCTTATCTATTTCCTGCTGTGTAAAATGAGACTCGAATCATCTCTACCTCAGGAAGCAGAGTGAAGAATCAAATTGTGTTTCATATAGAAGGTAAGTTAATACATATTAGCTCTTACTGAGATTAAATAACATAAAATCATATGCAGTTAGTTATCAAATGAATCTGTAAGGTCAATACAGAGACTTTTTTTGCTCTATTTCCTTGGTACAGAGTATTTCTATGTAGCTCAGGCTAGCCTCAAACTCTTCATCCTCCTGCCTCAGCCTCCTCAGTGCTAGGATGGACAATCATACTTGGCCTCATAGCAATGTTTTAATAACCAGTTTGACTCTATCTGGTTATCTGTTTAAATAATTGATTACTTTTCAGTTGACAAGATTTTTAGTGATTACTTGCTCTGTGCCAGAGAAGGAATACTGTCTCTGTGAGTAGTGCACTCGGAACACCAGGGCACCACACAGAGGAACTGACCCTCCCCTGTGACGGTTGGGCATTGTGCTTTAGATGCACACAGTTCTTTGGAGGATGTGGTCAGGGAAGCGCTGGAGAAATGTGTAAGTCAATACTTGACAAATGAGGTACCTGGATGAGAAAACACTTGATAGCTAACTTTATCAAGTGGGCTTCCCACAGACCAGACACTGTGTGTAAGCTTTGTGTACATTTTCTTCTCCAGGCCTTACAATGCAGCCGTGAGCCAAATACAATACTGCTCACCATACATGCGAGGAAACAGAGGCTCGGGGCATAAAATCAACTTGCCACGGAAAACGTATCAAGAAGCTGGGCCATCCTGTGCTGAAGTCCCTCTGTGCCATCTGTCACGCAAAGCCACCCTTTGTTATGGTAATAAAGCAGAAAGGCTGCAGGTAGGCTGAACAGGCATTGTCCTTAGCTAAACCACGCACAGAAGGTGTATGGACAAAGTAGCTTTCTGAGATGTGGGAAGTCGAGAAACAGGAGGTGGAGACAGTTGTTGGGGAGACTGTTTGAGACACTTGTGAGAATGCGGGCTGGAGAGATGGCTCTGACGTTAAAGGTTAGGCTCACAGCCAAAAATAAAAGAGAATGAGGTCCAGGAAAGGGGAACTGTAGTCTGGTGTGAGCAGGTGACAAAAGGTGATTATGTTTCCTCCCATGGCAGAAGGGAATCACGCGGCCTTTCTTCTTTGCAATCCCCAGTGACTCTGGGCACTTGGGCTGCCCAGGTACTAACAGAAAGGTACCAGGGTGACCTGGGCTGCTTGTATATAAAAACCAAAATGGTCTGATTGAAAGGGAGCAGCAGGTTGAAAGGGCTGGGGGTGGGGTGCAGAAAGCACTCCTGCCTCTGTGGTCACAGGGAAGTGAGCTAAACGAATTGGCACCAGTTCAGCGGGGTCCACCTGGGCAATCAAAGTCCCATAGCTGAGGTTTTTTTGCTTTTAGGCAAGGCTGGGACCTGTAACACAGATGGGCCTGGGAGTCCCTTACCCAATACCACTCTGTTGCAAGTCTTGTATTCTGAAATTTGCAAAAGTCACATGGCTCTGTCAGTTTCTGAGGCAGAAACTTTCCCTAGCAATGGCCAGGTGGGAGCTCAGGGGTCAGAGGTGAGCTAAAATATTCAGAATTCTTGTACCTTGTCAGACAGTGCCTGAGAGTTTAACAGTTAGGCCCCACAACAACCCTTTACAGGCAAGGACACAGAGGAGCTAGAGTGAAGCCCTGACTTGCAACTTGCCCACAGAGAGCAGGGCAGAACTGGAATTCTTCCTCTCAAGCTCCATCCTGAACTATCATTCCATTTTTTTTTTTTATTTTTTACTGCTAGTGATCAGATCCGAAGTTCACATATGCTAGACCAAAGCTCTGCCATTGGTCTGTTCTGCAGTCCTAGGAGTCTGTCACAGTGTAAAGTGAGGACATGGCTGCCCCAAGGGCTGGTTGAGGGAATGAGGGGAAGGCTTTTATTGTAGCTATGAGGGAGAGGCATCTGGAAGAGTCAGAGCAAGGAGAAAAAGCAGTAGACTGGACCAGGCCGTGAGAGGAGGTAGAGGGAGAGCAAGAGAAGGAGAGAGAGAGAGAGAGAGAGAGAGAGAGAGAGAGAGAGAGAGAGAGAGAAAGCACAATGGGGAGAGAGGACTAAGAGCCAAGCTAGTGCATGACTGAATGTCAGGGTTATATAGAAATGACAAACTGGGGAGGGGGAAGGAAGCTCAGGAGCTGGAGGAATTTAGGGTAGGGGGATCCTGAGAGAGCCTGGAGGCCAGCATGTGTCTTGATGTGCTGATAGGCGACACAGCCATTTACCCTGAGCTTCTTTTGGGCCTGACACTGACCAAATGATGACTGTGTACCAGACACTGTAGTAGGCTTCTGTGCGTACAACTGTGAATAGAGCAGCCTCAGACTCACTCTCTCTCTCTCTCTCTCTCTCTCTCTCTCTCTCTCTCTCTCTCTAGTGGAGCAGTCTCAATCTCTCTCTTTTTTAGGGAGCTAAGCATGAACTTCTGTATACATAGATTTCCTACTTAGACTGTTGAATTATACTGAATGAGAATAATATGGATTACGTCAGAAGAAAAAAAACAGTAAGTATTGACTGTCCATGTGCAGACATTTTTGAGTGGTCCTTTATTCCTAAAAAGTATAATATGACAGCTAATTGTGTGTCATTTAGATTGCATTTGGCGTAATAAGCCATCTAGAGATGATTTAATGTTCAGGAGGATGGGTGTAAATTATATGCAAACATGACGTAAGCGTTTATTTGGGACTCGAGCATCTGTGCATCTTGGGGAGAAGAGACCTGGAATCACCATCCCTCGACGCCGAGGAAAAGTGCGTGCTCAGTAGACACAGTCCTTTGAAGGAAGTGAATGGGTCCCCACTATTCAGAGAATGTCAGAACTACAGGAGCACTCTGCCTTTGGGAGGCAGGGGGCTGCCACTCTCTGATGAGGTGACATTTATCCTCAGACCTAAAGGTAGGTGAGGATAAGAACCAGCAAGAAGCTCTGAGGATGGGAAAGGGCTTGGGGTGTTCGAGGATCTGAAAGGAGGCCAGTGTGAGCAAACCAGAGAGGGTACAGGGAGATGCTCAGAGGCTGAGGCAGGCGGTGCAGAGATGTGAGGCTACATGGCCCTGTGAGGCAGGCACACAGCGTGGGAAGATGGGAAAATCACAGGACCGAAACATCCACACACACACACTCCACCATGTTTTGTAACAGGCAAGGCCCATGGAGTTGAGAAAAACACACAAACACCAACAAAAGACTGACTGGAGCCGAAACTCCGTATCACCCAGCTTATGGATCCCCGAGTAAATGAGCTTATTATCCTGCACCACGGGCCAAAAGAAATATCTAGCAATTTTATATCCTGTTAAAAAACAAACAAACAAAAAAAGCTGGTGTTATAAAGCACCTTAGTAACTTTTTGAAAAAAAAATTGAAATAAGTAACTAGTATTTTTACTGAATCCTCACATCCCCGCGGTTATCTAATTGAATGTGTGTGTCTGACAGTTCAGTTCCTCTAGCTCTGGAACCTGATTGGAAACACCAACCTCATTTTCTGCCCCACACGGGTTAGCTTGTAGCACTTGCTCTTTGTTACAGCTGAAAGCGTGGATTCCACCAAATGTGCCGTTGTGGAAAGGGCTGTGGCATGAGCTAGGATTTAGACTGTGAGCACGCTTGTTTGTGCAGCATCCAATAGTTGTATATCTGGTGTGCCTTGGAGACCTCAGATACCTTATGGCACTCCTGAGAATAGGTAACCCTGCGGAGACCCGTTGGGGTTTGGGAAGCACACAGCAATGCCTATTGTTTCCAGACTGTGAAGCTAAGGTACTCCTTTGTCATCAAGTCCTTCTTAAATAGTATCTAAGCACATTTTATATGAAAATTCTGAAAAGGAATTGTTATCTTTTATTTTTTGTGTATGTTTGTGTGTGTGTGTGTATTCATATGTGTGCTAGTGTGGGTGTACATGTATGTGGGGGTGCATGTGCACATGTGCACATGTGTGTAGAACCAAGACAACAATGTTGGTTGCTGTTCCTCAGGGGCCACATACATTTATTTATTTGGCCAGGGTCTCTTATTGAACTGGAATGTGCCCCAGCTCTTCAGTGCTGAGATTATAAGCGCTCACTACCCAGCTTTTTAATGTGGGTTCTAAGTGCCAAGTTCGAGTCTTTATTCTTACAAGGCAAGGAAGCCCTTTACTAACCGAGCTCTCACCCTGCCCCTGTCATCACCCTTTTTGAAATTGTATCCCATCGCCTCAAAATCATCAGCCAATGCTAAGCTTAATCTGGTTCATTTGGTCAGAGACGATGGGTGAGAAACCCAATAGCCCTTTAGCGGCAGGCGGCATGTCAGCACATCAGGCGGAACCAAGAGGAAATGAATAGGCAACACGCTGAGATTCTGAAGGCTTTGGGTCAGACTGGCAGTTCAGCTGGCAAACTTCAGGCGTTGTCCTTGTGACTAGGAACATCCTGTCGGGGGAAATTAAAGAATAGGAGAGTTGAAATGCACAGAAGAAACCTAACACCTAGCCCCTTCAGCACATTCCTTTGGCTGTTCTCATCGGCTTCCTCAGCTGGTTCCTGTTCTTGGTGAGAGAAAGTGTGAGCGCTAGTGATCAGACTTCTGTCTGTGGAATACCCCACTGCCGTGATGCAATATGACTACCGCAGTCCCAAAGGAAAATGGCTGGTAGAACTAGTTGACTCTGAGTCCATTCAACTTTTTCTTTCTGGGTGACATAATATATGCAAATCCTGCTGGCTGGTGGAGTCACTGGTGAAACCAGAGGGAGATTTTTCTTACATCATCCTTGTCATGGCTTGCTCTGGGTGATGGGATGGAGAACTCCATCGCTCAGATGTAAGGCATGTGTTCATTGGTCAATATCTCAGGCGTAAGTACTACGTTCTGAATGAGGGCGAGCTACCAGGCTGGCCTAAGACATCTCCTTCCTGTCTTGCAAATGACCAGGGTGAGAAACATTTTTTTTTTTAAGGGAGAAAAAAAAAAAAAAACAACTCTTCAAGTTAGAAATTTAACACTTACAGTCATTGCACTGAAATGGTTTGAGGTCTCTTTGAAAGGTGTGGCCACCTGGGACCACTCACTATGCTGTGAAGAAATTGCCTGGGATGCTTAACCCATGCGGAAAGGGAGCACTTCACTGTAGGGGACGAGGGAATGGGGAACAATGGTAAATAAGCGAGGTGTCCAGGGCAAAGCTGAGTCAGGGTACTTCTCTTACCCTGTCTGACTTAATGCCTTTTAGGGTTCGCCTTGTCTTCCTGCTGAGCTGAAAACCCCTATCTAAGAAGGTTTGCTCACGCATGCACACACACACACACACACACACACACACACTCGTACAATAGACTTTCAATAAAAGTGTTGTAGGGAGTGAGTACATGAATAACAGTTGTTTTTTGTTTCCTCACTGTGTATGGATGCCAGTTTTCCCAGAATATATAAGACACGCTCAAATGTAAGGGTTCCCAAGAGTCCAGATGCTTAAACACCAGCTCTGCCTTGTGTTGATCATATGATGTCAGGTAAGACCATCAGTCATGTGATGCTGCTCCTTATTTGAGTTAAAGGAAGGGCCCACAACAAAGAGATGTTGTGAAGGTTGAGTGAGATGGTTGGAACTTCATGGAGAAAGCCTGCTTTCCACAGACACACTGTTCTGATAAGTATTTTTGTTCCTCAGAATGGACAGAGTGCAAGTTTATTTGAGCCATGAACCTACTTACTTGTGTAACTTCTGTCATATGAAAGTGACCATCAATTACAGTTACAGACACACAGATATCATTTTCTTTCATATCCCTGCAACATCATTGTATTTGGACTGAATATTCCTTTGTTCAGATTCTTTTATGTTTCTGTTAGAACTTTCTGGAGCTAAGCCTTGAAGTAGAGGCTGTTTGTCATGATAAACTTGTAGGGAAGGCAAATCTCAGATCCTTTAGAAGTCAAGAAACCTAAGAAGTGTGATATGTATGATCACAAAGTGGCACTGGCAGCATCAAAATAGCAGGAAGTCACATCCCCTGTGAAGGTAGTCAAATTCAAAAAGTGTGTGAAAAGACACTCTACTCACTAAACAAATACGTTTGGGAGTTGAATTAGATGGCCCTGACTGGTTGCAACAGTGTGGAGAATGAATACTTGAGACTTGTCCAGATGTCATATTGCTTGGAGTTCTATACCACAAACTACAACAAGCAGGCTTTTCTGGTAATCTCCTTGGTTCTCAGGAGAAAAGGGAACAGGAAATAATTATTTCTGCTAAATTACTCAGGCCAAATGTATCTATAAATATATTTAAATGTTTATATTCAGTATATAAAGACAACCAGGAGACAAGGGTCTAAAAAACTGAAAAATGCATTTGTTTATGTAGTTACTCAAAATATTTTTATTGACAGTGGGTGGCTGTATTTGACTGAGAGGAAAACTCATTCTATAGGGACTTCAGTGTTTAGCATGATAAAGAAACCAAATCCCCAGAAGACCATGAAGGAGACTGGGTAAAGAAGTGTTCAGAATCCAGGCATGAGCTGGGGGAATTTAAGAGATGGGGAGACCATTTCCAGTAGGGCAGATGAGGGCAGATTCCATGGTAGAGCTATTCACCATGGTTTGGAAGGTTAGGACTTCTGGACTAAGTCAGAAGGTGACAGGATGGATGGATGGGCAGGAAGCAAAGAGGCAAGGAATCCAGGGCTGAGTGTTGTGGGATATTTGTACACTGTGTGAAGGTGTATTGCTCTGATTGGTGTCATAAAATGCTAAGTATGAAGTGTAGGCGGGACTTCCTGGCAGAGAGAGAGAAAGGAAGAGAAGGAGTATAGAGGTGTGCAGAAGACACAGAGAGGAAAACAAGGTGAAAGAGAGGTAACACGGCATGATAGAACATAGATTAATATAAACGGGCTAATTTAAGTTGTAAGAGCTAGTTAGGAACAAACCTAAGCTATAGACCCAGCTTTTATAATTAATAAGAAGTCTCAATGTCATTATTTGGAAGTTGACTGGTGGGACAGAAAAAGCTCATTGCAACTGAGTGTCTTGGAGACAGTAATCAGTTATGCCCTGGGGTGAGTGTCTACCTAAGGAATGGTAAAGGAGAGACCACGGGCAGATGTATCATTTGTTGGCATAAGTGGCTGGGTACTGTGAATAAAGCCCAATTAAGAAGGAAGTAAAAATTTTTCTTCTCTCTGAATGTGGGCTGTTTACTCAATCTTTCTGTTGCCTGAATTTCTTCATCTATAAAGTGGGGATACTCTCCACATAGACCGATACGCTTTTACAAGAAGTAACGATGTTTACGGAGCACAGCCTATGTGCTCAGGTGCTATGCTCTTCATACCACCCGCCATCCGTACAACAACCAGACTGAAATGGCTTGCTTGGTTCCCACTGATGTCTGAGGAAAATGAGATGCAGAAAGAACAAGTGCATTGATTGATATCATAGAGATAAGAATTGCCTCGGCAGAAATGATGAGATACCACTTAGTGTATGTAATATGGTTGATATCATGTATGTGAGCCTTGAGTTCAGTGCCTGCTTAGAGAAACGCCTAATAAATATTAATACTGAGGATATTTAAATCAATTACATTATCATTATGGTTTGACAGAGACAGTTATCATAGGCCTCACAAGGGAGACAATGTTTGTAATTGGCTTTAAGGCCAAAGACTTTGACACAAGGAATGGGTCAGAAGGACACTCTGGACTATGGGTCTGGCAAGATGTAAGGCTCTTTGGGAGTTGTGAGGTGACCTGGACATTGATCTGAGACTTGGTGGGAAACAGGAGAGACAGTGAAGAGCCTGGCTGTCTGCCAGGGGCTAGCGTGTCAGTATTTGAGGTTTATTACAGAAAGTGAGAGGCCAGGAGCCTCGTTCAACTCCCTGTTTAGGGAGCTGGTCTGTCTGCTCTTGCTGCCATGCCCTTCTGGGGACATCCTCACATCCGAGTCTTTGTGAGCAGGTCCCCAGTTCTAGGTGGCAACAAGGACAGAGGAAAAAATAAACAATGTCTTGGAGCCCTGGAGTCCCCACTCAAAACCTCAGCTTTCAGTCTCAACTCCCTGCTTCCTGCACGACAGCCTGTAGTTTGGTGCTTATGTATTCAAAGGCAAAAAAAACAAACAAACAAACAAACAAAAAAACCCAAAACCAATTAGCAGAAGGCGCCCTGCAAGTCACGTGCCTTTCTGCTCTTACTCTTCTTTCTCCCTGCCCTGCTCTTATGAGCCAAAAGGGCAAGGCTGCCCCAATCTCTCTCCAAAGCCAGACACCCCTGGGCAGGAAAAAAAAATGAGGAGCTTCTGGAGAGGAAATGAAAGAAGACACATGTGGTTTTCCCTTCAGGCTTTCAACTGTGAGCTTTGGGGGAGATTCATTTTGAAATAGAAAGACAGGCTTGTTTGTGTGAGGTCAACACAAGCATCTGGAATCCCTCGCAAGAGAGGATAGGGGTTCTCCACCTACCCTGCTGGAATCCTCTGCTGGGAAGCTGAAGCCAGGAGTGAAAGGCACAAGAACTAGGAACCAGATCCCCCTGGGGCTTCTGGTCTAGTGTTTTCCAAAGGGCAAGTGCCTCGTGAGGGGATGTTAGAGCACACGGGGCAGGTGTCAGAGAGTAGCAGCACACACTTGGGAGGGCTTCCTCATTCTAAAGCGCTTTCACCTTCCTTTGGAGTTTTGGGCTGTTCTTAACACCTCCAGAGTCTATGCTGGCCCAGAACTCACTATGTATTTCAGTCTGGCCTCAACACATGGCAATCCTCCTGCTTCAAACTTCTCGTGTGGTAGGATTATAGGTGTAAACCGTGTATCTAACTTAGAAATGATTTTGTGATACTAGAACGAATTCAAGTGTTTCCCAAGGTTGACTCCCTGCTGAACTGAATAATACCCCAAAGGCTATCTGATAATAAGGGCAAACATTTTTGAGAGCTAATGTTCACATGCTGTAGTCTTGAAATTATCGTCTCATTTAATCTTTGCACAGCTGCGGGAGGCCAGTACTATTATCACTAAGGGAGAGCAACACCCACTTTTTCCAGTCTTTGACTTAAATTGAAACAAGGGCTTTGCTTGTGTGAGTTTCAGACCAGGTTTCAGACTTGTCTCCTGGGTCCCCAGCTTGCTAACTGCAGATATTGGGACTTGTCATGCTCCCTAGTCACACGAGCCTAATACTACATCCATTCCTGTACATATGTGTGTATACATGTAGAGGGCACGAGGTTTTTGTGCTCACAGATAAGCACTTGGGAAACCAGGAATGTGAAGCACACAGGCTTGTCTCTTCAATGGAAGATGTGTATATCTGTTTTTCACTTGAAGGGAGGGAGTGGATATTGTTAGTAGCCTGGCCATCAGCAATATCTATAGGGCCAGACCACACACAAGTCACTCAGGCTATTATGTGTACCCCAGACTCTCCTCCCTAGACTTTTATCTTTAGCTTTGTTTCTCAGTCAATAGAACTCATCCTTAGGGGAGCTGTCACAGATGGTACTTTATATAGTCTGGTGACCTTCACACTATCTGTAGCCAAGAACACACCAGATCCTGGGTCCTTAAGCTATAGAATCCATCTTCATGGTCGAGGTCACGTGTGCTTTGAAAAGTTTCCATGTAGCCACTCCTTAAGCCATGTTGTACACAGGGGATTGAGATAGTTTTTTGTTTTTGTTTTTTAACCAGGAAACTTTTTTCCCCCAAGATTGTACCAGACTTAAATATATCTGCAATAAACTGCTTGGGGTCAGAGTCTGTAAGTTTGAACCAACAACAGCTAACCAAGTCGTGTTGAACTGGATTTCCTTCTTGCCTCACGAGACCGTTCCTCTGCTGGGCATAGCATTTGCAAAGACCTCCACATTTACCCTTCTTGGCGGAGGGAGGGGGTGCTGCAGGTGTCCTATGTAGAGCTGAGCACTCAACAGGGCAGTTACTTATTCTCAGCCGCTTGACCAGTTCCGAGACTCTGTAGCCACCACTTCTCACTGCAAGGGGAAGCTTCTCTGACCAAAGTTGAGGACAGCACTAATCTATGGGCACAAACACAACTTTTAAGATAACTTGACAGGCAAAGGTGACTCCAGCTTTCCTATCAGGATCTACGGCCTCTCCAACTATAATCTTCTAACCAGGTTTACCGTGCAGATGTGAGTCCCCTCCTGCAGACTGGGTCTCAAGGCCTATCAGACAGTAACCAATTGCTCCACCAACAGCCACAAATGCTCGAGTGTGTATCTTGCCTGGCAGATGAGCATAGTCTGGTAAACAGGGTTTGCAGTTGGGAAGACATTTGATGTCTCCTCTCCACCCACAGCTTTCTCGCACCTTCCAGTGCTGTGAAAACTAGCTATAGAAGGGAAGGAAGCTTCTAGCTCAGTTCCAGGCCTGCAACCGAAGTAGGTTGGTGTCTTCAGCAATATGGTTTTACTGTCTGGTTCTGCTGGGCAACCCAAAGCAATACCAATAGCCTGTATTGTTTTGGGGACATCAAGCTTCAGTGGCCAAATATTCATAAGGAATGCCCATGTTTTCCTTCTGGGTTTTAACTTTTAAAAACCCTGCTTCTTGGAGTAGTATTAACCAGCCTTGCAGGATACCTCCACTGAAATATTTTTTCTTTTGTTGTAAACCATATTTTTAGTTAGAATCTATAGTAAGGAGTTTTTGTTTGTTTGTTTGTTTGTTTGGTTTTGGTTTTTCGAGACAGGGTTTCTCTGTGGCTTTGGAGCCTGTCCTGGAACTAGCTCTTTTAGACCAGGCTGGTCTCGAACTCACAGAGATCCGCCTGCCTCTGCCTCCCAAGTGCTGGGATTAAAGGCGTGCGCCACCACCACCCAGCAGTAAGGAGTTTCTGTATGGCCTTTTCATGCATCTTAGTTGTAGCCAACTCTCTTCCATTTTCCTGTCCCTTCACCCCATTCCTGTTTAAATCGGTCCATCTCCAGTCTTCTCCCACTGGACTTTCAGATCCCATGTGTCTTACCCTTACTCTCTTTAAGATACCCCAGTGCATTTCTGGCTTCCTAGCCTGTACAGACACTCACCCCGACTTAAACATATAGAACCTAAACATTCTAAGTGATAATTTACATATTGGGAATATATGCTGTTGATATTTCTTGACCTGGGTATACCTCACTCGGTGTATTTCCCAGCTTCAACCATTTTCCTGACAATTTTATAATTCTGTTTTTTTTAATGTGGGTGTAGCCTATTTTCCTTATCCATTCATCGGATGATGGATGCCCAGGATGGTTCCACTTCCTAGCTATTATGAATAGAGCATGAGCGAACACAGATGTACAGGTAGCTCTGCCATGGAGTATGGTATCTAGAAGTGGTGTAGCTGGGTCCTGAGGCTCAACCTTTAGCTTTCAGGGAAACTCTTTGCACACTGGTTGCGTCAGTCTAAAGGCCCAGCATTGTTGAAGAAAGGCTGCCCCTCCTCACATCCCTGCTAGCACTTGTCATTTGTGCTTTCCATAGTAATCATTGTGGCCAGAGGGAGACAGAATCTGCTTTTTAATAATTTATTTGTACAATGAAAATTTATTTGTACATAAAAATTTTTATTTTATGTACAATGGTGGTTGGCCTGCATGTATGTCTGTATGAGGGTGACAGATTCCCTAGAACTGGAGTTACAGACAGTTGTGAGTAACATGTGGGTACTGGGAATTGAACCCATGTCCTCTGGACAAACAGCCGGTGCTCTTAACTGCTGAGCCATCTCTCCAGCCTGAGATAGAATCTTAAAGTCGTTTTAATTTGTGTTCCAAGTATGAACACTTAAACACTTATCAGCTGCTTGTATTTCTTCTTTTGCTCAGTTCCATTGGCCATTTTTCTTTCTTTTAAAAAAAGTACGTGCGTATGTGTGTGTGCGTGCGCACACATGAACCTACCCCACCCATGCACATGTGGAGTTGTGGAGGCCTGAGTCAACATCAGAAGTTGGCATTAGGTGTCTTCTTCCGTCATTCCCCACCTCACTTTTTGAGACAGGGTCTCTTATGGAACCTGGGACTTCTTGATTGTCTAGATTATCCGGCTACGGTGCCCTGGGTCTTTCCTGGTTCTACCTCCCAGTAACAAGATTATAGGTGTGTGCACTCACAAGTGTCTTTTTATGTTCAGTGCTATGTATCTGGCATCAGGTCCCCTCATGCTTTGGTGGCAAGCATGTTAGCTACTGAGACATCTCCCCAACTCCTACTCCCCAGTTTTTAATTGGGTTATTTATTTATTTCTGGATGTTCAGTCTCTTGAGTTTTCTGTAATATTCTCGATAGGAGAAGAAGGAGCCAAGAGCCAGAGGGACAGAGCTGACCATGTTCCTGTTTCTGCGCCCATGGATCTTTCACATCTACCTTCACATGCTCCTCTGGCTATTTGATCATCAGCTGAGGAACAGTGTTTTTCTTTTGTGAGACGGGGTCTCGTACAGTCCAAGCTGACCTTGCGCTTACCATACAGCTGGAGATGACCTGAAAATTCTGCTCCCATTTTGTAGGCACTGGGATTGCAAGTGTGAGCCGCTATGCTCCGTGTATGTGATCCACCTCAGGCTTTTGTTCAAGCGAGGCAAGCCCCATTGGAGCAATTGCTAATAACTTTTAGGGTCACCGCCATTTTTGCATCTTTTGCTTGTTGGGATTGGATTTGGTGTGAGTGCCTGTGTGTGCATGCCTGGGCACGTGGGTGTGAGCGTGTGCCTGGAGGCCAGTGGGTGCTGGGAAGGGTCTTCCTTGGTTTCTCTCTGCCTTCTACAGTAAAGCAGGCTCTCTCACTTGAACCCAGAGCTTGCCAACTCAGCTAGTCTAGCTAGTCAGCTCGCACTGGTGATACCTTTTCTGCCTTCTGTATGCAGCTGTTACAGGGGGGTGCTAGGGAGCTGATATCCAGCCTTCATGCTGGCAACGAAAGCACTTTGCCCGCTGAGATGTCTCTCCAGACCCTTGAACTTGATTCTTTTCACATGTCACTATATCCCCATATAGTTTGCGACTTTATGTTACAGCAGAATAGGAATTATCTCTATTGAAAAAAAATGGAATCAAGATACCAAGAAGACTAGGAGTTGGACAGAAACAAATGTACAACCTTCTGCTACTGGAGAAAATGTTGGTCAGTACAGGAGTTAGGTCATGAGAAATCCGCTTTTTTAGGAGGCTCAGTGTATTATGGACTCTAAACAGAAAGCATCTCCCTGACATTAGGGCATTTTGAATATTTTTGACATCACATTTTGGTATCATTTTAGGTTGGGATTTTTTTTTCTGTTGTTGTTGTTGTTGTTAGCAAGTTGTTGGCTTTTGAGGAAAAAAAGAGGAAGTTCAATACTACCAAGACATCCACTTCCTCTTGTTCTTTAAAGTCCATGGGGTTGTCTAGATAAATTAAAATGGTCTTTTAAATAATTATGTAACTTTGAAAAGCATGCATTTGACGAGGGTAGATTTCAAAATGATCCTAAAGGACTGACTGACTGCCCATTGGAGCGATTGCATACTCACATAATGCCATTCTAGGGGCACGGAAAGATTCCAAATTTGAAAAAATATCCCTTGAGTTTAAGGACATTTTTTAAACCTAGAGAATCATATTACCAAGAAAATAAAACAGAAAGAAACAAAAATAATAAAAGGAACAGAAACTTAAGACCTCAAAAAGTCATATCTTCCCATATTATGGTTTTAGGACAGTATTAAAAAAAGATTATGAACATATAGGAAGGTGGTGAAGTTCAAAGGAAGGGAAATTAAAATTGAAAGAATAGCAATAGAGTTAGGGATAAACCTAATAAACAATGAACATGACTCAGATTCGCACATATTTCACAACTGGTACCACGATGAGCTTTAAGCTTTTCTTGTGAACACAAATAGGAAAACCCAACCTATTACGTGATTTGTTATGACTGTGAGGCAAAGCAGATTAATCCTTAGGGGAAGAGACACCATATTGGAGGCTAGGGCTAGAAATGATACGTGCCTCAGCTTTTAGAAAGCAAGCACTCTATGTCCTCATGTCCTCCTTCTTAGAGACCCCAGGGGCATTAGTTTTCAAATTGTAATCATGGGACTGGTGCGATGGCTCTGTGAGGGAAGGCACTCACGGCTAAGTCTAATGACCCAAGGTCTGCATTCCAGAAGTGAAAAGAACTGGCTCCCCCAAGTTGTCTTCTGACCTCCACATGAACATTGTGGCATATGGCTTTCTCCCATCCACAAAATAAATAAAAAGTAAGTGTAAAATATATTAAAAATTGGTCTGACAGTCGCATGAACACTGTGATTGCCCCCAAAATAAATAAATGTAAAATAGATTAAAATTGGAAGCAGATTTCATTTTCAATATTTTAATATGTTTTCTTAAGTTACTGTTTTATATGCCTATATCCTGTGAAGGTACCTCACTATTACTTCACTATCTACTTACTACTTTATACAAACTAGTAAATATGCATTTTGGCTTATTTTTGACTTAACCTCAAAAGGCAGACACCCTCTTTATAATTTTCTAATGCCCTTTAAATTTTTTGTAGGTCTTAAAATGAAAAAGCAGTTATGACAGACAGCGTTATGATGTATCTCTAATAGTTTGTGTGCCACCCTGGGAAACACTGATTTAGGGAAAAAGAAAAAAATCTGACATTTGCCTGCCCATGATCTCATTGCAGGGTAGTATCTCTTGACAGGCATTATTCCCCCTCCCCACCCCCGAGATGAGGAAACTGAGGTTGGAGGATTTTCACAGAGTCTCCAATATCAAAGCAGGATTGAAACTGGTCTTCTGATGAAGCCATGCTCTGGCTTCTTGATTGGTTCACAGAGGGTTGTTTTCTCAAACGGAAGCCCATGCCCTTTGACTGTTTGCCCATCCCTGTTAGGTCTGTGGTGATGCTACAGGGAACCAGAGTCAAGAGGTCTGTCAGGCATTTGAAGGACCCAAAAGAGGGACTTCACCAACTGCACGAAGTGGCCAGCTCTGCCACTTTGTGATCTCATAGGTTTGGGGGAAATTGTTTTTGTGGCTCACCAGAATCTCATCAAGCAAGGCAATTGTCCTCAGTTGGCCTTTCTCAGGAAAGTACAGTTGTGAGACTTGGAATGGCTGTACTTTAATTGTGGTTCTTGGTAAAAATCGTCAAACAAGAGTACTTTTGACAAGACCTGGAGAGTTTGAGGATTGTGGAATCCTCATAATTTTGGGTCAGCTTTTTTGAGTCCTTGGCAACAGCCTTCTAGTGATCATCTGAGAAACATCAATGTGGAGAAGAAATCTCTAATTCTTACAGAAACGGGACTTTATGTAAATGAACTCATGGTTGTGATTTGCATTTCAAATGAGACTCAATTTTTAGTGGAAGCCTTTCCCCCTAATTTTTAAAAATATTTATTTATTTATTATGTATACAGTATTTGTCTGTGTGTATGTCTCCAGGCCAGAAGAGTGAACCAGACCTCATTACAGATGGTTGTGAGCCACCATGTGGTTGCTGGGAATTGAACTCAGGACCTTTGGAAGAGCAGGCACTGCTCTTAACCACTGAGCCATCTCTCCAGCCCCCCCCCAATTTTTTTTAAAGATTGAAAGTAATGTTTTATGCTTTATTCATCTCTTAAGAAGATTCTTTTGTCTTTTTCTACAAATTAAAAATATCCATATTTATTTATTATTAATTTTCAAACAAAGCCTTTGTGTGGCTCTGGCTGGCCTGCAATTTACTACGTACCTCAAAAGATAGACCTGCCAATTTGAAGAACTTAGTGGCATCCATGGAGGACTAACTTGTGTAATAGGCTTTATTCAGTGTCCCAAGAGTGAGGATAATACAGTGGAAATGTTTTTTATGAAATGATACCAGCTGGAAAGGGCCCAAAGCCAGAATGAGACATTTGAACATGACCAAGCCGGGCTTTGACTGGTGGTTGACTCGTCCAGTCATTTTCTATTAGTGCAGTGGTTCTCAGTGATCCCTTAATATAGTTCCCCATGTTGTGGTGACCCCCCCCAACCTAAAATTGTTTTGTTGCTGCTTCATAACTGTAATTTTGCTATCGTTATGAATCATGATGTAAATACCTGATATTTAGGATATCTGACAAACGAGCCCCCATGGGGTCAGGTTGAGAACGGCAGAGTTAGGGGTACTGTATGAGCCAGACATTTTTTTTCCTGTGACAAATACCAGAGAGAAACAATGTGAAGGAGGAAGTATTTGTTTTGACTCCTACTTTCGGGGGGGGGGGTATCAGTCCAAGACCACCTGGACTCAGAACTTTATGCTTGAGGTGAGGTAGAACTTTGTTGTGTCTGGAGCCTGTGTCAGAGGCTGATCACTGCCAATCAAGAAACAGGAAAGAGACAGGAAGAAGCCAGGAGACAAGATGTGCTTTTCCATGGCGTGCTCCCAGTGACCTATTTCCCTCAATGAAATGCTACCTCTCAATAATGCCATTATATTATAAATCCATGAATGGATTATGCCATCGATTAGGTCAGAGCCCTCATGTCTCATTGGAAATACACTTGCATACACACCCAAAGATGTGTTTTACTAGTCTCCTAGGCATCCCTCGATTCAGTCAAGTTGACAGTCAAGACTGACCACCACACATGTGCTACAGAGGTTACTTGGCCAGTGGGAATCACTCCTCAGGGCAGAGTAGGGAGGAAGCTCAAGATCATGCTCTTTAAGCTGTCCTTGCCCTCCAGATGGTGATGGAACACACAATGGGTTTTCATCTTTGCCCTTAAACCTCACCCAAGGCAAGGAATAAGTCTTTAAAATGCTGTAAAATTTTATGTTATGATCTAAAAAAAATGTGTGCCCCTCCACCCCAATTCATATGTTGAATTCCTAGCTCCAAAGCTGCTGGTATTAGGAAATAAGGCCTTTAGTGGGTGATAAGACATTTGGTATAAGAAAACAGGGTCTCAACAGACTCAGAATTGTTGAACCTTCAGTCTTAGGCCTCCCACCCATTTTTCCCTGCTTTGAGAACGGCCAGCTCTAAGAATAAACCGCAATTGCTTACAAGCCACACAGTCTATGGCGTTTTGTTATAATAGCCTGAGCAGACTGACACACTAGACGTGATTATCATCCATACTTACTTTATAGATGAAGAAATTGGGGGAGGAGAGGACATATCACAACATGTGACAGGTCCCGGGATAAATATAGGCCCTAGTATTGAAGAGGTGGTTGATTCTTTCACATCTAGTGATGTGAAAGACGGCATAGGAGTGGTGTGGGCCTTGAGGATGGAGACGGAGATATTCTAGCCACATGAGGGGTGGTGGTGGTTGTTTTCGGTATATATGC
Source organism: Ondatra zibethicus (assembly GCA_004026605.1). Classification (NCBI taxonomy): domain Eukaryota; kingdom Metazoa; phylum Chordata; class Mammalia; order Rodentia; family Cricetidae; genus Ondatra; species Ondatra zibethicus. The sequence goes on along the minus strand of PVIU01004539.1, from coordinate 69,408 downwards.
CCAATCTATATGGCTCTTGTGAGTACATAGGTGTAGATACAGACAGTAGGCTCACTACTGAGGACAAATTAAATTCTGTCCTTTGTGGTTTATAGGCTCTATATCTTGTTATAGTTTCAGAAAATGAACTAAGATACCCAATTTCTTATCTAGAAAGCAGAAAAAATAATTTGACCAACCTCTAAGGGTAGCTGGGAGATTATAAAAGATAATAAATTTAAATGTGAATACACCTAATTTTATGGAAGACATTGGGGAAAAGGTCCAGATTTCAGATTACTAAATCCTGTACAATGAAGCTGTTAAAATAGTCAGCGGAGTGTTTTGTGCTACCTAGTGATACCCAGGATGTAAATGATGGACATTTGACATATTAATAATGTTTTAGAAAGCCTAGGCACATTCCATTGACTACAGCCCATGTGATGGTTAACCTAATTGACAATTTGACTGTATTTAGAATCATTATGGAAGCATATATCTAGGTGTTTCAATTACAGTGTTATTTAAAAGGTTTAACTGAAGCAGAACCATCCCATGGACCCAATGGGAGGGATTTGAAAGGGAGCTGAGGACCAGCTCTCATCTCTATTTCTTGGCAGTAGATTGCTCCATGCTCCTGTGGCTGTGCCTTCTCTGCTATGATGGACTGTGTCTTCCAACAGTGAGCTGAAATAAGCCCTTCCTCCCTTAAGTTGATTCTATTAGGTATTCTGCCATAGCAATGGAAGTAACTAATAGAGCCCAGTTCTTTCTAGGTTAGCATGGAAAATCTTTCTTGGAGAACAGCGATCCCCTGTCTGTTGTCCAAGATATTTCTATATATAAGTCTGAAATAAGCCACACTCTTGGCCCCCTGAAGTTGCTCTGCCCTTTCCTTGGGCCTCTTAGTATTTTCTACCTTTGGCAATGGGTTCTCATACACCGAGTGAGAAACTGTGTGGGACTGAGAATTGTCGCAATCCATTTTCCCTCCTAAGACCTTTCCCTGACTCCTTCAGCAAACACGTGGCAGGGGAACATGGGATAAAACAGGTAGTGAGCAGGATATAGCTGAACTTGGCCGTCAGAGGCATAGAATCCCACTAAATCTGGTGGGCGTGATTGTGAGCATCCAGCTACAGGGGCCTGTCTCTTCGGACGACTCCTCCGGGAGCTCCCAGTCATACAGACTCCCTTTGTTTCTGATATGTCTCTAATCAGGTCAGGATTTCAGACCATAAATGAAAGTTTCAGCACAGCTGAAACAGAGAAAATACATCAGCGGAGACAATTCGCAGCCACAAGTGAGTGTGGGAAATCCTGAGTGGAGCCACGCTTCTCAGGTGGGGAAGAAAGTGGGCAACTAGCTTCCCTGAAATGAAACCACGAGGCCAACAATTGTCTTCTGCTCGCTGATAGTTAGAGGCCATGGCAATAAAGGAATTTCTGAGAAAGTCTGAAGGGTGAACTTAAGTCCTCCGTGTCTTAGGAGGAAAAGGAGCATCACTGGTGTGCATATGTGTGGGAGGCCACTTTTGGATGCTGGTTCTTATCTCCCACCTTGCTTTTTTGAAGCAAGGTCTCTCTTGTTTCTGCCACTGCACTTCCAATCCAAGTTAGCTGGGCAATGAGATTCTAGGTATGCATCCTTTTTCAATTTCTAATCTCTCCATGTGAGTGCTGGGGTCATAGATATGTGCCACGTTTTGATTTTATGTGGATTCTGGGGATTAAATTCAGGTAGTCAAGCTTGGGTGGCAAGCACTTTTACCCAGTGAGCTATCGCCCTGGCACTACTGTTGATTTCTAATCTGTTTTTATGTATATTCACGCTTTGTTTGAATGGATTTCTGTGCACTATGTGCATGCTTAGTGTCTCCAAAGACCAGAAGAGGGCACCGGGCCCTCTGAGGCTGGAGTTATGGATGGTTGTGAGCTGGGAATGAAACCCAGGTCTTCTGGAAGAGCAGCTGATGTCCTTAATCATGGAGCCATCTCTCCAGTCCTCTACTGTTGATTTTTAGTGGCACTTCAAGATACAGAGGACCAAAAAGGAATGCAGCACTGACACGAAGCATTCATGATCAGGGATGCACTCATTCAGCAGGAGCAGCTATAGGAGATTTCTGTTAAAGGGACAGACAAAATGTTACCTAAAACCAATTTCAATCAAGTTTCTTTTGTAGTAATTGGATCCTTTCTGGAAAATATTATTTAAGGGTTCAGTATACAAAAGAGAGACTATCTAATCTGTTTTATAATTGGGAAACTAGTTAGCACTCAATCTCCATTTGCCCTGTCCCTGAGAAGTCTGGAGCCTTCATCCATCAGCAATATTAGCCATGACTCTACTGAATTAAGTCTCAGTGAAGATCAGATTGGGGTAGTCTTAATTTTTCTTTAGCACAAGATAGAATTAATTATTTATTTGATTGTCTGTGTATTGAGACAGAGGCTCACCCTTTAGCTCAGGCTGGGCTTGAATTCACTGCTTAGCTCAGGCGAAGCTTCATCTTGTCATCCTCCTGCCTCAGTTTCCTGAGAGCTGCAGTAGCAGGCATGCATCACTGCACCCAGATATTCTATGTAGAATATGCCATGCCACAGGCTAAGCACTTCCTTAACATATGAGCTATATACACAGTGTCATGTTCAGTTTCTTGCCACAGACATCTCTGTACTCATAGCGAGGGGGACATCATGATGTATCCAAAGCTCCATGGATACTAAGGGGCAAATCCTGACTTCACACCCAAAGCAGACACCAATGTTCTTGCTTTAAACCCACAAACTATACTTTCTCTCCCGAACAGGGTTTTCACTTCCCAGTAGGGGCAGACCTGTTCAGGAAATTCTTACAGAAGGGAAATAGAGAGGAAGAAAAGGAGGAAGAAGGAGTCATGTGGAGGAGACTGAGACCCAGGGAAGAGTGGGAAGAGGGCCAAGTGACAAAGAGGAAATTGGTGTAGGGTGATTAAAAACCCAGAGATCAAGTGCTAAGGGAGGAAACTCCATGGAAAACCCAAACAAAGAAAATAACACGAGGGAGAAGAGAAAGAAGATGTGGATTCTCATGCGAGTTCTTTGTTAGTGACCAAAATGTCAAGATTTCATCCAAGATGAAATCTGTTTCTGTTTTGATCAGATCACAGGGCTGTTGAAAGTCAAGTGGATTCTCAATAGCAAACAGGGGGCATAGGAAACCAGCCCAGGTCACACTGTCCTGAAGGTGAACCCCACGACTGGCACTAAGCAGCTTTTTGGAGGAACTTAACTCATAAGGCCATGCTGTCTGTTCCCAGGCCATGGGCCATCTCACGGTGACTTCTTCCCATGACTAAAGTTCTGGATAGGTGATTGAAGTGATTGGCTGGCTTGGTCCATAAACCAATCATGTTTAGACTTGGGAGCAACCAGGAAGACAAGAATCTGGTTTGGTGATGTCTTATTATCCATCAGACAAAAGCAGGGGGAAGAAGCAAAATAGGAAACTATCAGTCTGCTGGTGACAACACAACCCTACTGTTACTGTCCCATTTATGTGACATGCATTAGTTGCCAAGGTGAATGGTATGATAGCCACACACTGTCCAGGGTTTGGTCGAGCTGTTCCATAGCTCCCACAGCCCCTATTGTATGAATGGGGAAGCATACACTCAAGGACAGACCACTTCCTGCTGCAGCTCATCTTCCTGAGAGTGCACCCCAAACCCCTTACTATACTATAGATAGTGTCTATCACTTAGCTGTCTGTTCACAAAAGGGGTATGGGCTTTTAAAGAAATAGATATTGTACCAGATGTGGTGATGTTCAACTTTAATCCCAGTACTCAGGAGACAAAAGCTGGTGGATCTTTGAGAGTTGGAGGCCTGCCTGATCTACATAGTGAGTTCCAGGCCATCCAGAGCTACGTAGTGAGAACCTATATCAAAAAAGAGAATATCTTTTTCTTTTGCAATTTCATATATGTAAACCATCTGTTTTGATCAGATCTATTCCCAACTTACTCCCTGGAAGCTCCCAAGAACCCATAAGAGCTCCCTTCCCATGCCCCTCCGTCGCCTTATCCTCCATTGCTGCTGCTGCAAACCTTTGAGTGCGATTAGTGCTGCCTGTCGGAATGTTGACTGATGCTGTTGGCTCGATCCCGTGCAGGTGACCGCAGCTGCTATGGATTCGCGAGTGCAATGGCCATGTGATGTACAGACGACAGCATGTCACAGAACTTATCCCCATTCTCTCTCTCCTCCTCAGTGCTCCCACTTAGGGCCGAGCACTCACTAGACACTCTCAGCAGTTTGGCCAGTTATGGTTTCTATATTTACTACCAGCCACTTCAGAAAGAAGATTCTCTGGCCAAGGTTGAGAGCAGAACTCATCTGAGGGTATCAACATAACTGTTTAGAGGGCAGCTTGATGATGGATGTGTCCATTTAGCAAGACAACAGTGGTCGTTTCCCACATAGGACCTGTGACCTCGTAAGCCACGGAGTGGGGTATGAACTCTTAAGGCAAAAACACTAAAAAGTACTGAAAGTCTTCTGAGAAGGAAAAATAGAAAATGTCTTAAAGGTATCCTGTATCGCGGACCACATATTCACTCCAAGCCAAGAAGTATCAACTTCATTTTATAAGAGATGCTCAGAGGTTTCCAGGATCCAGAGAAGGCGTGTCTTCCTTTTGATAGCTCTGTCTGTCTGTTTATTTTGCATCCCCTCTCCTTTAGGTTTTTCCTCCTTCTTGAGGACATCTTTTGGTAACTGATTCAGGTGCTTAGCTCTCACCTTAGGGCCCCAGGATAGGCACCAAAGTTCTGGATCCCTGGCATGGCCTGTTTTAGGGCTTGGGAAATAACCTGATTATAAGAGACAGTCAGGTACAATGGTTCCCTCCTGTCCACAGGGAATAAATTCCAAGACCCTCAGTGGATGTTTGAAACCATAAGTATCAGCAAACTCTGTATACACCTTGTTTTCCCTATAAATACACACCCATAACATAACTTATGACAATAAACAATAGAACAGTTGTAATACTATGCTGTAATTTCTTTGAAATTTATGCATTTCCACCTAGAGCTGCACAAGATGAAACTGAATCCGGGTGGACTACTCTCTGTGATAGCAGAGAGTAGAGCAGGATTAAGGTGGGCATAGAGACATCCAAACGCTGTGAAAACATCACAGCTCTGGGGTCCTAGTTAAAGTTACTATTGCTGTGACAAAATAGCAAAACCAAAATCAAGTTGAGAAGGAAAGGATTTATTTGGCCTACACTTACAACACTATTCATTATTGAAAGAACTCAGGACAGGAACTCAAATAGGGCAGGAACCTGGAGGCAGGAGCTGATGCAGAGGCCATGGAGGTGTGCTGCTTATTGGCTTGCTCCCCCTGGCTTTCTCAGCCTGCTTTCCTATAGAACCCAGGACCTCCAGCCCTGGAGTGGCACCACCCACAAGGTGCTATGTCAGTTTATCGACTGCATGTGAATCTACTGATGTTTTAATTATTGCCTACCATTCCACAAGCCCTCGGTCAGCACAAACTGGCCACTCAGGCCACAGCCTGGTGGGGCTTCTGGTCCTGCAGCCCTGGCTCTGCCGTCTTTATTGATCTGTTTATCAGTAAGACACAGGAGTCAAAGACTGGGATAAAAACCTCCTAGCTCGGAGAGACTGAGTAGCAATTAACTGACCTTTTTTTTTTTGGCTGGAGATAAAGCAAGAGATGTGTCTCTTCTCTCATCACGGAAGCAAGAGAGCCCAAACTCCAGTCCCTACCATTTCCTTCCTGTGTGTCTTCTCTATTCAAATTACTGACTTCTCTATGGCCAATTCCGATCAGCTAGTCACTGGCTCCATCCTCTGATTCAAGGTATAACTTTATTGGGCAGTCTTGGGAGTGTCATAGTGTGATCAAAATATTCTACAACAGTGCTGGACCATCCCTCATCAATAAATCATTAATTAAGAAAATGTCCTAGCCCAGCGGTGGTGACGCACACCTTTAATTCCAGCACTTGGGAGGCAGTGGCAAGAGGATCTCAGTCAATTCAAGGCCAGTCTGGTCTACATAGCGAGTTCTAGAACAGCCAAAACCCTGTCTCAAAAATCACCCCCGCCCCCAAAAAAAGGAAGGAAAGAAGGAAAGAAAAAGAAATGTGGTGCATGAAAATTGTCTATAAGCTGTCAATTATGTTTTAAATAAATGCTGATTGGCCAGTAGCCAGGCAGGAAGTATAGGCAGGACAACCAGATGGGAAGTAGAGGCGGGGCAATGAGAACAGGAGTATTCTGGGAAGAAGGAAGCTCTTTCCCCAGTCTGGCCCAGACCACAGAAGAAGCAAGATGTGACCTGCCCTGCTGAAAAAAGGTACCGAGCCATGTGGCTAACATAGATAAGGATAATGGGTTAATATACGTTATAAGAGCTAATACAAAGCCTGAGCTAATGGGCCAATCAGTTTATGTCTAATGTAGACTCTCTGTGTGATTTTCTCTGGGACTAAATGGCTGGGGAACCGGGCAGACAGAAACCCCAACAAGCAGGCCCTCATGTTACAGAAATGAAAAAAGAAAGGAAAGAAAATGTAGGTTTGCCTACAGCCCTATTTTATGGTGGCATTTTCTCAGTTGAGGTTCCCCTTCTCTCAGGTGATTCTAGCTTATGTCAAGTTGACAGAAGACAAGCCGGCACAACTGCATAACAAACTCAGCCAGAACATTTCAGTGCTCAGTTTCCTGACTGGTTGCCCTTAGCTCCTTTAAACCTGATGTTCAATAAATTAATATTTTTCTTTTTTCCTACCATTAAAGCTTCTTTGTCCTTCTTTTTGGGTTCTTCTTTCTGTTGGTAGGAGTGGGTGGTAGCATGCGCTAAGATGCTAAGCTGCTACTAATGGGTAAGTTAGCTCCTGTGATGTCATGGTATTAGCTTAGTGTTGCTTCCCTTCTGAATGACAAATTATGGGAATTCACACTGCACTTGGCAGTCCTGCAGTCACACCTCAGCTCTGGTTTCCTGATCTTCAAAAGGCCTGGAACAAGGCTCAATGACAGCTGTCAAGTCACTCCCTAAAAATAGCATCCATAATACAGAGTCTAGTTATAGGGCAGAAATCTCTAAATTTCTTAATTTCATGATAGTTTCATAAGGGGTATAGTGGGTGCTATGAGTTGGGTAAGGATTTTAGTGTGTCCCCCAGGAATTCATGTGTTGGGAGTTTGATCTCCAATGCAATGATGTGGAAGGTGATGCAAGCTTTAAGAGGTGGACCTAATGAGAGGCAGTTAAGCTATTGGTGATTCTGAAGTATTCAAGGTGATCATTTCTTGCTACTGTAGTTAAAAGCAGCAAGATTAGCCTATCCTGTCTGGCTTCTTTCCACATTATATGATCTCTCTTTCCCCCTGTATCATTATTATACCAGTCAAAAGGCTTTCATCAGAGTCTGTGCCATGCTACTTGGACCTTCAGCCTCCAAAACTGAGACCTAAACAAACCTCTTTTCTTTAAAAGTTATTCTGCCTTAGACATTTCACCATGATAATGAAAAACGGACTAATAGGGTGGTTTAAACTAGAATAATTTTCAAGACCTTTAATCATAGTTTAGTTTAAAGCTCTTAACTAACATATAAATCCACACAAGGCAAAACAAAACAAAGAACCCTAGAAAAGAATAAAAATTAAGAGTCCTATCCACTTCCAGCCCCCACCTAATTTCCCTAAAAAAAAGGACTAAGTTAATTCATTGTGTTTACAAGTTAAGTTGCCAGCTAGGTTAATGAAGACCCTTATAGCTGGAGTAGTTTTGTCTCCAGAAGAACCAAAACCCATTAGCTAATTTACCCATTAGTAACAGCCAACCATTTAACCAGTCAACCAGCCAACCAACCAGTCAACCAGTCAACTAGCTAGCCACCCAACCAGCCAGCCAGCCAGCCAGCCTACCAGCCACCCAGGCAACCAACTAGCCAAACAGCCAACCACCCAGCCAACCAACTAGCCAACCAGCCAACCAACCAACCAGTCTACCAACCAGCCAGCCAACCAGCCAGCCAGCCAGCCTACCAGCCAGCCATACAACCTACCAGCCAAACAGCCAACCAACCAGCCAACTACCCAGCAAACTAGCCAACCACCCAGCCAACCAGCCAACTATTCAGCCAACCAGCCAACTAAACAAACAAATCAACTTTCTTCCCCCTTTTCCAAATAGTGTTTTCGCATGATCCTTGCACATGTTCTCTTCCATTCTTTCCAAAGTTCTGTGCATTAGCCCCAGGGTTCTATAGAATGCCGTACTTTGACTGCCTTTTCTATTTCAGAAAATGCCCTTTTCTGAAGAACAGCCTTTTATTAGTGACTAATAACCAAGTGTTGAAAAGATATCTGTAATACACATCTTCGGATTTGGAAGGAACTTTCTATCATCTGTGGAAGCAGAGGCCTGAGAAAAACAAATGTGCATGTGACTTGGGCGTGGGTGATGGTTTACAACACAACTTTCTTATTCATCTTTGTCCTTGATGTTCTTGCCAGTCTCCACCCCCACAGGGAGGCAGAGTTCGATAGTGCTAATTCTACTGTGCAGATGAGGGAACTGAGATTCCAGGAGTCCATTCTCTCCAATTGCCAATGCACTCATCCCACAGTTTAGGAATGGGAAGGAAGTCTTACATCTCCCTGGCCTTCTTGTGAAGCGAATGCAGATGTAGGGAAGAAATGGAGGATATGTAAGGCAATTCCCAGAGTCTAAGATTGCAATACTTGTGAGATTGGCTGCTTTATCTAAGTTTTAAGCCAGCTTTGGCTCAAGGACTGTGCTGATTTCACCCTGCATGTTTAATTGGCTCCTGACCCTGCATTTTCCAGGCTTCAGGGTGAGACCACTATTGCTCAAACGGCGGACCTAGTGGATATCTCAATGATTAGCTACATTGGATCTTTCCAGTGTCCCCCATAGATTGAGGCCACCCCCACACACCTTTCATCTATCCCTTTACTTCTGTGCCTTTGATTCTAAAACCTCTAAAGTAAAGGCAGATGCTTACTTTCTTAATTTTGCCTCCTTCATACATAGGGGTGTGTAGAGTAGGTGAGTCAGGGCCAAAAGTCAGAGTTGGTTCATGAATGTGGTGACCAGATGCTATGTTAGGGACATCTGTGCAGAGAGATACCATTTGAGGGCTGAGGTTCACAGGAGGAATTCAGAGCTACATGGAAGAGCAAATGAGTGAAGAATTGGTATTGGGCTTTAAGTAATGGAGTTTGAGTAACAGAGATGTTAAAAAGATCTTCCCCTCTAAATTCCTTGAAATTCAGAGCTGGGCTGGCCTGGTAGCTCGGAGAGGTTCCTAGGAAGCCTGGTTTCTTCTGTTCTGCTCAGTCAGTGATTTTGCTTCTTGTTTATAAGATGTCTGATGATGTTCCAGATTTTGCATTCTAAGTTGGAAGGAAAAGAAGAACAAACACAGAATGGCGTTAGCTGGGGACGCCCTCTTCAAATCACTTCCTTGGAAGCCCCACTCCACAATATTGACAGACATTTATCCTCTAACCTATCTTAAAGGGAGGGAGATGTTCATGCTCTCTAAACTTTCCCCTCTTTTAAATGCTGGGCACACACTCTCCAACAACACAGTTTTTGTTCTTATAAGAGAGTGCAGGTGGTGGGGTGGGGGTGTTGGGTCCATGGGGGTCACACAAAGATGGGGGACAGACCACCCAAGTCTTGTAAACTAGGAACAAACTTTATTCCAGGAAAAAGAAAAAAGAATCTCCGTGGGGCATTAAAAGCTTATCAGCCATAGCTGTGACCACAGCCAGAGATGGGCCTGTAGGGGCTGTGGCAAAGGGCGGTTTCCAAGCTCCTCCTTTTATAGCAAGAAACAACAAGCATTAGGCATGAACAAAAGAATTTTTACAATTTCTTTGTAAAACACAGATGCAAATCCCCCCCTTTTTTTTTTTTTACAATTTCCATTAACAGAGATTTTCAATTAAATTAGTGTTTGCATTTAGCCTATTGTTTCCTTCTGGCACTTCCGGATGGTGCTTACCAAAGCTCTACACTCCCCTGATACTGCCAGTTTTCTGTAGAACGAATGGTATGGGACGATGCACGACCAAAAAGTCAGGTACATCCTATCATTTAAAAGTTAATTCAACTCACATCAATTGCTGGTCATGAGTGTATGGGGGTTTATCTAAAAGCTGACCCTCAGTTTGCAGAGGGACCCACAGTTTGCAGAGGGACCCGCAGTTTGCAGAGGGCCTTTTCAGACTTGCTGAGGTTATGAGTTATGGGTTTAAAAGCGGAGTAACCCACTGTTAATCCTAAAGCTGCTGAGAAAGCAGCTGACAGTCTGCTCTCATTCTCCCAGGCTTACAACTTTACATTTCTTTATTTCTACATTCCTATTTCTGGAACCTACATCTCTGTATTTTAATTCTTGCACTCTTCAGGGGGCTGGGAAGACAGCTGAACACTTAGGAGCACATGTTGCTCTTACAGAGGACCGTGGTCAATTCCCAGCACTCCCCTGGAGCAGCTCACGATTGCTTGAACTCCAGCTCGGGAAGATCTGACGATCTCTTCTGACCTCTGCAGGCACCTGTATTCACATGCCCCTCTCCTATATACATAATTTAAAATAAAATACATCTTAAAAGAAAAAGATAGGTAGAGGGCAAGGTGAAATCTTGGTTAGATGAAGAGAAGGCTCAGCTTATCTGGGTAGAGTCAGTGTGATCTGGTGTAAATAATTACACTTTCTCTTTTCCAAATGGAAATCATGACAATGACTACCATGTAGCACTATATTGCACATCATTATGAAAATTCCACGGGAATACGTGGCCAAGAAGGAGCTTTGGGAGGTAAACTTTAAATTGTGGGGAACACAGCAGATCACGAGGATCCTGATGGTTCATCTCCTGCAGTCACTGCCTAGGTTCGTGTCTCACCTACTGGTCTTGGTCCTGAGTCATGGGCACACCGACAGTTGTTGAAACTGCCCTGGCAGAAATAAAGAGATTTAGACAGATGCCGTGTCTCTCAATATGACTATTGAAAAAAGTTGACCCCAACAAAATGGGAATTTCCCCAGGAATCTTATGTCAGGAGAAGGGAAATCCTGTGAACCTGGTGCCAGCCAACATGGGTGGTGGTGGGGGTCAGATGACGGCTTGCAGCCTACAAAGAGTTTCCACACAGTGCTGACAGCTTGTCAGACTTGCTTCTGGGGATACTGGAGTCCAGAGACAATGATGGATCAAAATGGGCAGAAGCACATTTTGACTAGGTCTGTTTGGAAGTATGTATTCTTAGTTCTCTATTTAAACTGTAGTCTCACTTCAGGGCCCCAAAGAAGTACTGGAGACAGACACTTGATCTCTTTGTTCCTCTTTTTGATGTATTAGTTACTTTTCTTTTGCTGTGATAAAACACCACGGCCAAAGACAATTTAAGGAGGAAAGAGTGGCCTACAACTCCTTGGCTCACCATTTCAGAGGGATCAGAGTCCATTCCAGTGGAGAGGCATATAGTGACAAGTGGTCGGCCCAGACAGAGGAGTGGAGAGCAGAGAGATGGCGTCTTCACGACATGAGCATGAAGTAGAGAGAATGAATTGGAAATGGAGTGAGACTGAACATTCAGAACCCACCCCCAGTGTCATCACACTTCCTCCAGCAAAGTTCTACTTCCTAAAGCTTCCACAACCTCACCAAACAGTGCGACTAGCTGGGGACCAAGTTTTCAAATACACGAGCCTGTGGGGGACATTCTCAATCAAACCACCATAAGCCGCCTTCAACAAATATCCCATTTCTGCTCATTGCTATTGATTTGAATGTTTTGAAGTGGCTTTTTGAGGACTGGTGGTCAAACTTGTGTTCTTGGGGTATGGACCATGACCCCAAGTTTAGCAGCATTATGATTCTGTTTTCCACAGGGTAGTGTTTCTGACTGTGCCTAGTTGAGTTGGAGGGTTTAAGTGGGTGGGCCGTGTTTGCATGTTGACATACAAAGAATGTTATTCATTGGGACTGTGGAAGCTCAGAGAAGGGGTGTGTAACAGGACTCAGTGAGATGTGGTCAGGCATGGAAGGCTTCCTGGACAGGTGGTGTCTGAGTTGTGCTTGGGTATCTGTGAGGAGACAAGCTGATGAGGAGAGGGCGGTATGGCACTGTGAGACAGCATGGTGAGCGCTGAGCTGTGAGGGCTTGGTTGGCAGAAGCCAAGGTCAAGGGAGGAGAACAATGCTGATGCAGAAAGGAAGGCAGGTTTGGGGCTCACACTGAGGACTTGACAGCTCTGGGGAACTGGGTCTACTGTTCCCCTCTCCTTGAGTCAGTTTCCCAGGAAGAGGGATCATTTTCACAGATAAGGAGTTAACTGGCTGGAACAATACTTGGTTTTTTTTTGGCCTCTGCAAACCTCCACCTGTTAACCAAAGGCCCCAGGCTCCAACTGTGGCTAGAGTCCTCTGGGAACAAGCTATTAATCAACTAATGACTTCAGCTTTGGCAGAGGAAGCCAGGCTAGTAGCTGGAGACAGTTTTGTGAGCACAGGAAGCAAAGACTGTTGGAAGTTCTTAGGGGACAGTGAAGACAAGGCTGGCTACAGTCCCAGCACATCCTTATCACCTCTGAGGATGAGGGAACATTTGCTTATTAGATTTCCCTAGAAGCAAAGCTGTTGAGGCATCTGGAGAGGTACCTCCCGAGGTGGGAGAAGAGAGCCAAATAGGAAAGACTGGGAATGCAGGGTGATATGTTAGAATGACCCAACCACAGGGACAGCAAAGAAGTGGCAAGTTGCTCCTCAGCAGGGAGCCCGAACAAAGAGAGCTAGAGAGTGCTTGACACAGTTTGGGCTGATCTCCACACATAAGTTCCTGGAGATACTATATGCTGTTTCCAGGATACCAGTCATAATACCTGCTCAATGGCATTACCAGACAGTTACACTGTCAAATGAAAAAATTCAGGACTTCGTTGGAGCTATACAATGTAAAAAGTACCAAGCTGGGCAGTGGTGGCGCACGCCTTTAATCCCAGCACTCAGGAGGCAGAGGCAGGCCGATCTCCGTGAGTTCGAGGTCAGTCAGGTCTACAAGAGCTAGTTCCAGGACAGACTCCAAAGCCACAGAGAAGGCCTGTCTCAAAAAAAAAAAAAAAAAAAAAAAAAACAGAAAACCAAAAACTAAAACCAAAACAAAAAAGAAACAATGTAAAAAGTACCAAGAATAAAGCAGAACCCTGTCCAGCCTCCCAGGCCTTCTAGAAGATCACAACCATGCAGGCTCTCTCACCCAACCCGCGTCCCTCATACATTTACACACGCTGTTCCTCTTTCTGCATAGATAATTATTCCCTTGGCTTCTAGGCCATCTTCTCAGAAAGGCCTTTCTTGACGTCACTCTGCCATCCAGCTAGTGATATTCATCAGCTCTGAAGTTTAATTTCTCAGTTCCAAATATGAACCTCACACATATCAGCTGACTGGCCGTGGCAGTTGACTAACCTCTTTGAGCCTTAGTTTCCACATGCATCTGTAAGATAGGGATGGTACCAGTATCCTCGTCACATAGTCGTTGTGGAGAGAAGAGGACCACCCTACTGATGTGGTTAAGGTCAGAGCCGAGGCCCTGGCAGACATAACAAGCTAGGCTGTGTCACCAGACCTCAGTATAACAATCACAGAGATGCGTGATAATGAAAAACAAAGGAAGTTTAGTTGATAGAGCCACACTGGGAGAAAGAAGGAAGAGGACGAGGAGTGGAGGAGGAGAAGATCTAATATCTGTCAATATGGTTAATGGCAATCCACCGCCGTTGATGTAATAAGTCAATCAACCCAAATCAATAAATCCAGGATTATTCTGAGCAAAGCATTCCTGGATGGCCCCAGGTAAAGTTGAGGAGACCACAAGGGGAAACCATGAGTTGGGGGCTTTTAATGTCTTCGGAGGTGGAGCCACCGATGGAGGGCTTTCTTAGGGGCAGAGTCTGGACTGAGGCAACTCCAGGGAAAGGGGTTCGAGGTGAAGTCCCCACTCGAACATTCCAGACTCTTTGGGTATATGGACGCCAAGGGCTGGGGTGATACTTGCACCCAAACAATATTCACTACCCCCAAGCCTACCTTCAGGGTGTAAAACAGAGGCCAAAGAAGTACACCTAACTGTGGAGTTCTGATCAAGATGTGGTCTGCCCTTCATTGGCAGAGGCTGGGACTTGGCTCTAGTATCTCTTACAAGGGAGTCTGACAGATTGTCGGAACTGTGTGAGAAAAGTTCCTGCTCTGGCTGGTGCCGGGACTCTAGATGTTTCCTTTCCAATGAGATTTCTGGGGGAAATTCCAGTTCCTTAGGATCTACTGTTTGAATAGTCCGATAGGCAAAGGGAGGGTCATGAGTGTTTCCGGAATCTCTTCACTCCTGCCAGGAGGGCTATGACAAGAATAGATGTTGTCTGTCATTGCCATTTGTCTGGTCATCCTACTTCCTTTCTGAAGTGAATTGATATGTCTGTTATCTGACTTCCACCCCTCCCGTAATAGAATTTTCACAAGAGGGTAACCACACCTTTCTCCTTTGCTTGGATGTATTATTTGCCTAGCACAGAGTGTGTGCCACCTCAGCAACGCTCAAACAATAGTAGCTGCATGAGGAACTAGCTCCCCAAAGGGGTATTTCCTGGGAGTTTCAAAAGCCACCCCCAGAGACATGATAGGCTGGTGAGGATGACCGAGGGAGTGAGAACTTTCTCAGATGCTTTGCTCTGTATTTCAGCTTCCACCAGGCTTTTGTTCATGTCATGACACAGCAAAGAAACCTCAGGTTCACCTAGAAGCTTTCCCTCCATCTAGCCTGGCATTTCATGCCCCCAAAAGAGGAAGAAAAATTAGGAGGAGAGGTACACCTGAGCACATGCTTCATATGAGAGAGAAAGGACTTCCCTCCAAACCACGTGACGACATGGCAGGAGCTAGCTGGGAGAGGGGCTTGACTAAGCCTCTGAAGAGTGAGGTGAGGTCTCGGCCAGAGGTGAGGAAGGCTTGTAAACCCCAGAGAGACTGAACCAGGAGGAATTGTGGGATCAGCAGCCAAAGCCCTGTCCATTCATCTCTGCCCTAATCCTGCTGTAGGCCTTCACCAAGTCACTTTGCCTCTCTAAGTCTCTTCAGTGGCTTCTGGTCAAGTTGAGGGAATTGAAATAGATAATAAAGGTAGGGGAAGGGGCAACAGTTTGGGTTTGGGCCATATGTAGACCTAATTTAATAATCAATAACTTCTTTCACTTCCTGTGGGACTGGTTTGGATGATATATGATGCAATGGGTTTGCCAAGAATCGGTTCCCCTGTCATATTTTGTCCTTTCTTACCACTAGCTTCTCTCCTGATCTGTGACCAGGGTTTCTGATCCCCAAAGATAGCCAGGTGACCACTCTTCCTCTCTTGTTTCTCAGGTGGCAAGGGCAGAAACTAGGAGTATAGAGAAAGAACAGCAACTGTTAATCCTGCTGCCTCCTCCACTGAACTATTGGGTGTATTGTGGGTATTGACTTCCATGGAGACAAGCCCTAGGGATATTGTCCTTTCCTACCTGAGTGATGTCTTGCTTCTTAAGGCTCAGTGCCATCTTTAGTGCTCTATTAATTAATTAATTTTAATTTAGTACCTTCTCTTGACTTCCCAGCTATCTGTGTGGCGTGTGCGACTTGAATTTTGCTAGAACCCTGAACCATTACCAATTCTTTGACATTCTGGCCTCATCTCACATGGGCTTCTGTGAGGGGCCATACAGGGAAGCCTAGATTCCAAGTATAGACAGCCTGGAGTCTGTCTTCCTGGACTCCAGGGAAGCTGGGGGCTGGCTTGTGCTGTACCTGGCCGCATGAGTGAAGAGGATATGCCAGAATACCATACACATTTGAGAAATGTGTATCAAATAAACAGCGAGGTTTCTAATACTCCCCTTTATCATGAAGGTTTCCAACAACCAGGAAGCTGGAAGATGAGGAAGATGAGCATGGACACCCTCTAGAGTCCACAAAGAACATCTTGCTACAATTACTTTATTGCATTTCCATATAATTATCTAATCATCTCTTCTTCTGTCAATCCATTCTTGGCTTTGTAAATTTTAAAGTAAACAGCAAACACCCAGGATATTATTCCCATAAACCCTTTGGCCAAGATAGTAAGTTTTTTTTCCCCACTACAAAAGTAATTGAAGCCAATTGCAAAACATTTTATCTACAATGCATAAAGGAAGCCTGGAGTCTCTCTTCTCTCTCTGCAATCTTGTCTTCAGTCATAACTGTCCCAACAACCATATTAATACATATACCTCATATTCATCCCAGGAGGCAGAGTCTTACTCTATACCCCACGCTGGCCTTGAACTCGAGGTGCTGCCATTGCCTCTGCCTTCTGAATGCTGGGATCAGAGGGGGGGAGTCATCACTTTTGAATATCTTTGGTACTCTGTAAGATTAAAATTATAGCACATTTATTGCTTTTCAGTTTATCTTTGGAAGATTTAACCCTCCTTCGAAGAAACTCTTTCCTGTTAATAACAACAGGTGGCTCGAACCCCTTTTAAAGGAGATCTTTTCATGCTATTCCTCCTCATTTAATGTTGTCTCACTGGTAGACAGGACTGCCAATCTTTTGACTCTTAAATGTTTACTTACAGATTTCTCACTTTACTTATTTATTCATTTATTAATTTATCTGGTGTAGCTGAAAACACACAAGCTAAAGCGTCTGTGCAGAGGTCAGAGGACAACTTGGAGAATCCCAGGGATTGAACTCAGTTCTTCAGAATTAATGGCAAGTTCCTTTACCTGCTGAGCCATCTTGATGGCCCCTGACTTCCATTTGGATACAATAAATAATGCTTTTATCCTGCAGACATTTAGTAAGTACCACCACGTGACAGGCACAGTTCTGGGTGTGGAGGTGTTGGGGGTAATAAGCAGGTAACATTTGTATAGAATACAAAGTGCATTCTTCTGCGGGAGACTGTTGATCAAGTGAAGACAACCGAGGGGAGTGAATTGAAACAAAGGCCTTGAGATGGAAGTCAGTTGCTGTGTTTGAAGAACTGGGCAGGATCACTCTCACCTGTTAATGCCTTTCTTACCAGTTGACTCCAGGGCATCGGAATCAAGCCAGTAAGCAGTGCTCCTCCATGGCCGCTGCTTCAGTTCCTGCCTCCAACTTCCTGCCATGCCTTGAGTTCCTTCCCCTGGTGATGGGCTTTGATGCGGGACTGCAAGCCGAAGCAAACTCTGCCTCCTCCCCGAGCTGCTTTCTGTCATGCTGTTTCAGCACAGCAATCGAAACCGTGACGAAGATGACAGAGGACTGTTCAGCTTCAAAAATGAAGGATGCCCTGATATATGCTGTGACACGGATGAACCTTGAGAGTCTAGTTCACAGAGTCCAAAAGCAGAATTGAGTTACTAGGGGCTGGAGAAGGGGTAAATGGATCGTGTGAGGGGTGCAGAGTTTCACTTTCACAAGACGAAAAGCAGCCTGGAGACGATTGCACAATACAGTGGACAGATACCAACGCAAGCTGAAGGATGGCTAAGGTGCTAAACTTTATGTTATATATTCATTTTTTTTTAAAAAAAACCACAATTTCAAAAGTCCAGCCACATCGCCTGCAGTGTGTGATTTCTCTAGCCAGTCTTGAGCTTGCGTTTCTCTCTTTAAGAACAATGCCTCGCAGCTGTGAAAACAGTTGATGGGACTGTCTAGTTTTTGCCTTTCTTTTCTTTCTTTCTTTCTTCCTTCTTGTAGAGTTTGGAGTCTTGTGCTCAACCTTTGTAGACAGCTAAAAGACCGTGTGTGTGTGTGTGTGCACATGCTTGTGTATATATATCCACGCATGGAGGTTAGATGTTGAAGCTGATGTCTAATAGTCAATGTTGTATGTCTTCCTCTGTCCCTCTACAGTTTATTTTCCTAGACAGGGTCTCTCATCGAAGGCGAAAGCTGGCTTGCCTTTTGTATTAGAATGGCTAAGCCAGCAAACCCAAGAGCCACCTGTCTCTGCTCCCCCAGTACTGGGGTTACCAGCATGTGCCACCACGTCTTTTTTTTTTTTTTATGTGAGTACTGAGAAGCCAAATTCAGGTCCTCAAGCATTCATGGCAAATACTGTACCCTCATTCGATGCCCTCCACTGTTAAAGACTTGTGTGACTTGATTGGACTAATTTGGGTCATCTGGGATTGTGTCTAGGTCCATAGCCTGAATCTCATTCATAGCATGGCCTTTGCTGTGTATGACAACGGCTTCCACAGTCCCATGAATGAAGGCAGAGATATTTCTGCAGAGGCTATCATTCTAAATGCCGTGGCATCCATTATCATGTTAGAATGAAATGGTTTCTCAGAATAGGAAAGAGCCCTGGGGAGTGAGGCAGCGAAAGGAAAATGTGGAAGGAGACAACAGAGCTGACCCACTGGCTGTAAATGTGCTACCAGGGCTGCCTCAGATAAAAAGTGCATGGTTTCAGCTCGCGAAAAGCAGAAGACAGGACTTACACTTCCCCTTGAGGGCAGCTCCGCCAGCTCTAGCCCCGCTGCCGGCTGTGACTACAGTTCTTTCCCCATGACTTTCAGTAGCTCTTTCCTGGCGTGTCGTTGGTTCACTGCTGCTGTAACTGAAGCATGTTGTTTTTTACTATGCAGGGAGGTAACTCCTTAGCATCCTGTCACCTCCACCTGGCATTATCTCTGTGCGCTGTCTCCTGAAGAACCAGGCATTGCTTCTGGAATGCTGCCCAGAGACCCGTGTGTTAAAAATTTGTTCCCCAGTGTGAGACTGTTGCAGGCGGTGGAACTTTTAAGAAGTGGGCTTAGGGCTGGGGAAAGGCTTGGTGGTTGCACAGTTTGCCATGTAAGCTTGAGGAACTGAGTTTGGACGCCTGGAGTTCAGGTCGAGCTGGGTGCAATAGCACGTGTCTGTAACGCCAGCAAAGCAGATGGAAGGTGGAGACAGGAGAATCCCCAGACATTTGCTGGCCAGCTAGCTTGGCTTATGCAGAGGAAAACAAAAAAGACCCTGCCGCAAAGAAGGAGGAAGACAAGGCCCAACACCCAAGGCTGTTCTCTGACCTCAACATGTATGCTGCAGCATGTTTGAGTCCCTACGTGTATACAGAAACAGAGGGAGTGATAAGTGCACATACAAAGATTTTTTAAAAAGGAAGAAGAAAGAAAAGAAAGAAGAAAAACAAGGCTAATTGAAGGAAGTTGGATCTCTAGAACAGGGGAGGCATGCT
This sequence comes from Ondatra zibethicus, assembly GCA_004026605.1. Lineage (NCBI taxonomy): Eukaryota > Metazoa > Chordata > Mammalia > Rodentia > Cricetidae > Ondatra > Ondatra zibethicus. Next base: position 50,105 of record PVIU01004539.1, on the reverse strand, counting down.
CTTTAGTGTATGGTAGGACTACGATTTCTTCCTCTTGTCTACTTATGCCATAAACTTTGTGGTATCCTGGTGACCAAGTGACCAGTTTACCTCCGCCACACCATCTGTCATGACATGTGGCTTTACAATAGGCTCCAAAGCAAGAGGGCCAAGTGACCACAGATGCAAACCTACAAATCAGGAGCTAAAATAAACCTTACTTTTTTGTAACTCATTTATCTCAGACATTTTGCTACAGTAGGGAGACACGAACTGATGCAGCCACTCTAACAAGATTGGATTTCAGAAGCTCCACTGGTGTGGCACCACCGCTAAAGCTGCCATCATCCGTTCAAGCCTGGATCATCCTTCGTGTTTCTGCCTCTTCCTCCTTCTGTCACCTTTCTTCTCTTTCATAGCTTCCTGGAGTCTTAGAATTAAGATCATGGAAAAGAAACGCACACCATTTCAACGTGGAGAATAAGCAAATTGTGTGCCGGCCATGGGGGTTTATGTCTATAATCCCAGCACTTGGAACGTGGAAGCAGGAGAATCAGACGATCAGGGTCAGCCTTTGCTACAGAGCAAATAGGAGGCTAGCCTGGTCTATATGAGACCTTGTTTCAAAAAGGAAAAGGAAACGAAAACAAGAACAAACCGAGTCAAAACAACCAAACAAAGGTATAAGGAGCTTAACAAAGGTAACCACTCTTTTCTTTGTCCTGTTAAAAGTTTGTGGGAAAGGAATGAGCCTTTCTTGCTGTGTTCTCTTAGTCTGTAGGGGAAGCAGGTCCTAGCAGACCCTGCCTTCTGAGGTGAATGGGGATGCCTGGTGCTTGCTGTTCTGATGAAACCGAGAGAAACCATCAGCTGGTTTGAGGACAGGGAAGTCGTGAGCTGCAGGTAACCAGGGGTGTGACTCTCCAGATCCCATCCCGGGGGAAGTCCAAGTCTCAAGTGCTCCAAGGTCTCAGGCCTTGGGAACTGCAATTGCAATAGGTAGGAAACCTCCTCCCAACCCTGGCCATCCACACCCCGGCCTCTCTCAGTCTCAGGCTTCTCAGGCTCTCCTGTCTTTCCAACAGGGTCCGCTGGGGGAGGATATTTAGAAGTGGGTTGGGAGGACAACACTGCTGGTGGGTGCCAGAGGCAGCTGCTCCCTGGGTCACCAGCAGGAAGAAGAGTAAGACACACAGTTGGAGTAAGGCATACCCTGGACCATCACTTTTGACTTCAGACACCATCTGTATATATTTGAGTAGACTTAATCAAATTAGCACTAACAATGATCCCACGACTGTTGAGCAAGGATGATGAGTCAATCCTGCAATACATTGGTGATCTAGTGCCAACTGCAAGGTAGACACTGAATGCATCATACGAGTGAAAAACGAGGTGAAACAGGCCAGGGCTGCCGAGGGTCTCGGAGCTGGAGTCAGGCTGAGACTCAGATTGGAGTTTGATGATTTTAAAGCCTATTTTCTTTCCGCTCTCTTTCCCCCTCCCATTCCTTCACCTTTCCTGCCTTTCATCCCTCCCTCGCTCCTCTCCTTCCTTCCCTTCTTTCTAATCAAGGACTTTGGTGTTATCTGCTCTTGATGCATAGGGCATCTCCAGAGTCTTTCTTGCTGATGACCTCTCCATGACAGTACATATCCTAAGCCCATAATCAACCACCCTCGCTCCCTTCCTCTGTCCTTCCTCTCTCCCCCCGTGCTTTTCTTTTGTCTCTCCCATCCTTCCTTCTTCCTCCATTCTTCCTCTCTCCTCTTCTCTTTTCCTCCCTTCTCTCCTTATTTCCCTGTCTATCATTCTCTTCCCTCTTCCATCCCTTCCTCCTTCCTTTTCTTTCTTCCCTAAATATATTGCTTTCTGGAAGGAACTCATGCACCACCTACATCATTTTTTTTTGACTGAGATTCCACACATCATCAATGTTTAACGAAGCCACAGCATACTCCAGTCTGCCACTGCCCACCTTAGTCTTCCTGAGAATGCAAAACCCTTCCTCTTTCCTCAGCATAAGGAATCTGCAGAAGCTTTTTCACACAGTATCTAAAACATGGAAATCTGTGCAGCCAATCATGAAATCCCATTGTGGCTTTCATGTCCCCTTACCCTGCGGTCCTTTGGGAGGCAGCCTCTAACCTGAAGTCTCACTCTTTTCTCAGACACTTTAGAAATTCCCACAGGGAATGGGAGTTGCAGTGGGGTTGTTGGCTGTAAGGGAAGGAAGGGTCTAGGCTTCGTTCATTAAGAACAGTGAAAATGGCCACCACATGGAGAGGGGCGTCACTGTTTTAAGAGCTGTCCTATCCGCCCCTGCCCAGGAAGAGGCTGTGAGGAAAGGGGGCATTCAAATGCTCACTGTGGGGGAGTAAAGTGGAATGACTTCTGTGAATGACAATTTCACAACCCTTATCAAAAATGCAAATGTACAAAATTACAAAATTCCCTGTAGTGTGGAAAGATGCATTGGCATATTGCTAAAAGCACACAAGTTCAAGTTCACTTGCTGAAGCATTGCTGGAAATAAGAAAGACCAGAAAGAACCCACTTATTCATCAAAAGGAAAGTGGTTGGCTACACGATGACATGTCCTTTTAATGGAATCTTATACAGTTAGGAAAAAGAATGAAGGCATTTTTTACTAACATGGCAAGTTTTCACAGACATATTATGGAGTTAATGAGAACCAGGGGCTAGCTTTTTTTGTAGCAATAGAAAAATAAGTTTTAATGTTAATTTTTGTTGCATAGAGAGATAAAGTTTATATTCAAAATTAAAAGACAGAAAGAAGAATAAAATTATGTTATTTGTGGGAAATGGAGCTGGTGGGCAGCATATTGTATAAATTAAGCAGGCTTAGAAAGTCAGTATTACATCTTTACTCCCTTATGCAGAATCAAGGCTATATATATATATATATATATATATATATATATATATATATATATATATATGATCAAGTTGGAGGAAGGGAAGAGGTGGAATGGGGAAAGGTAGAGGCTTTACTATAAGAAAAGTATAATGATACACATATATTGAAATATCATAACAAAAACCATTACTTTTTATACATATTTAACATTTTAATTAAAAATAAAAACAAAAAGCTAGTTACCCAGTGGTTGTATAATGTAATACCACTTTAAGTTTTTGATATGACTTTTGGAACAGATAGCATAATTCATCCACATATTTCAAAAGAATTTGAGGAGTACCTTTATTGGCTTCCCTCCAATTTGTCCCCTCCACATATAAACCTTTTAAGTTTGCTGTCATTATCACTGTCTACTTATAGCCTTAGGCTTATTTTCCTCTGTCTTCTGATAAAAATGATGCTCCTTAAAGGTGTGGGCTGCTGACTCTGTGGCTTTAGAAATCTTCTGCCTGATAGCAGCTGGGGTCTTTGTGTAGAGAGGTTTGATAAATGTGGATGAGCTACAGGTCAACAAACATTTTCTATAAAAGGTTAGAATAGACAGGCAGTAAATAATTAGACTTATATATCACATCAATTCTGTCGCAATGATTCAACTCTAGAGTGATAGTAAGGCAGCCATAGATGTCATGAAAATTTATTGACAAGACTGACTGTGTTCTAATAAAACTTTATTTACAAAGCCAAACAGATTTGACTAATGTCTTGAATTTGGCCACTAGGGCTATATCTTACCAGAATCCAAAGTAATCAATAAACTTCCCAAGAGTTTATAGGGAGATGCAATCCTCCTCTTGGAATCAATAAAGAAGACTGAGAGTAGGCATTGTATTGACTATTGGAGGTTGCATAGTGTTTCAAAGAACATAGGAGAAATGATAAATGATGGGACATGTCCGCCACAGAGTCCTGTGTTTGAAAATTTGTTCTCTACCTGGTGGTCCTGTTCTGGTTGGTTGAGCAACCTTTGGGAGGTGCAGGCTTTCTAGGGGATGTGAGTTTGGTTGGGGTGGGCCTTGCCTTTTATAATCAGACTCCACTTCCTGTACTATTTCCACTTCCTGCTCTGCTGAGTTGTTAGCAGGAAGCTGCTGTGCACATCTGCAACGATGCGTTGTTGGCTGCCATACTTGCCCTGCCACAGTGGACCGTACCCATTCCAACTGAAAGCCTTCCTCCCTCAAGTTGCTTCTAGCCAGGTACTCTAGCCATGAAGACTAGAAAAGTGACTAATACAGTGTCATTATTGGGAAAAGACTAATAAAAGCAAAGATAAATGTTTGAGGAGGGTGGGGTCAGGGTGGAGGATAGAGAAGACACTTAAAAAGAATTTTTAACTAAAGGAAATAAGAGAAACATCTCAAAGAGAAACATTCTAAATTATCAGGGCTAGCTAGAAGGGTCTTTGCTGTTATGTGCTGTACAGACGGGCATGAGACAGGTGTGAAGGGATTCCTGTAATTCTAGCTCTGGAAGGACGAGGTAGGGGGATTGAAAGTCTAAGAGTGGCCTGGTATTCACAGAGAGACTCTGGCAGAAGCGACACAGAAAAATGAAAACAAGAGCAATGACAAAAACCTAGAACAATAGATTGATGCCTCAATCAATCAATCGATCGATCCATTTATGGATTAATTAACGAGGTTTGAGTCTAGAAAGAGCTGAAAATTGGTGTGCCCTAATACCGAGCAAAAAGGGCTCAGCTCTCTGTGCTGCATGGCCTGATAGTATTTCAACACTTTCATTTGTGTGCTTATTAATTAACCAGCTTCCTGTCTGCCACGCGACCAGATGTTGCAAGAAGAGCTCCCGTGGGATGGAGTTAAACCTTACCCTGGCATACCATACTGTTGTGAAATAGCACACTAGTGAGGGCGAGAGTTCCCTAGTCATGTGCCAAGACCTAGATACAGCCTCTCCCACTTTCTGCTTCCTTTCTCTGCCACCATCCAAAATCATGAATGACAAGAAGAAGCTGGAGTGCGAGGGACCAGGTAGTATTGAAAGGTGGAGAGAGTCATTTATTGATTGCTTCCCAACTCATCATTTATCTGGTGCCTGCCACTAAGCACAAATGGTAAATGAAGCAAGCAGGCTTCCAGTCATGGGAAGTTCCCATTCTAGTAGGTTGCTGTGTGTTGGCGGACGGGAGACATGTGCACAGAAACAAAAGAAATTCTGATGAAGAGCTGTGGCTACAACAGAGCGAGGCCCAGTGTCAGCCCCTCAACTCATTTGGTCAGTCTAGTGAAGGAAGACCTCACTCAATTGAGTCCCAGAAAGCACCTCCCAGTGAGAAGGGAGAGGCACTAAGTTCTCGGTGTTGGAGGAATAGAGAGAGGGGAGACCCATGTGACCGTGAGGTATCCAGAAAGGAGAAAATAGTAACAGGCACTGAGGCGGGCGACACAGAGAAAAGGTCGTGTTGAATGGAGTCCACTGAGTGCCTTGGTCTAAGGTTTCCGTTTTTTTTTTTTTTTTTTTTTTAAAGGCGTGTCCAGGTTGTTACCTGGAACATGGTTTTTGGAAGGTTAAGACCTGAAGTAGGTTTAGGTGTGGCAGTGTAATCCTGTAGCCTGTAATCCTAGTATTTAGGATGTAGAGGCAGGAGTGCCAAGAGTTCAAGACCAGGGGCTTGGAGCACGCCTTTGTTGGTGAAGCAATTGCTGCGCAACACAAGCACTTGAGTTTAATCCATGTAAAATTGCTGGACAAGGTCACATATGCTTGTAACCCCAACGCTGGTGAGATAGAGACAGGACACTAGCTGGAGATACTTGGTGCATGTGCGTGTATGTGAGTGCTCATGCCTCTGTGTGTGTGGGGGGGCACGTGTTAAAAGATTAGCATTCTTATAAGAGCATGATCAGGAAGGGCAGGTCGAGAAAGGAGATGGCCACCCAGCATGAACCTGCCTTAATTTCTCAATACTTCTTTCCTTTCCACTCTGGACTTGGGTGCTCTGTTGGCCTCCACCAGGCATGCGCAGAGTATTGCCCATGGAACTTGGTCCCTGCTCTAGGCCTTTCTGTGGGCTAAGTAGACTTGATTCAAGGTGTGGGGATCAGGCAGGCCTTCTGAAAACCACAACAGTTTAAGCTGGATTTAGAGATCTGTTTCCATAGAAGTCCTGTAGCCACCTTGCTACAAGAACCATCTTTGTTCATTTTCCTCTGCAGACTTTAGCTTTCCTCTTTATGTGCCTTTTCTGGTCTTCAAGGTTTTCATACCTTCTCATTTTCCTCTCAGAAGCCAGTTAGTCCAACACCTCTGCATAGTCCAGAGCCTTCCATCTAGACCTGGGTACCCAAGACTATTTATTCATTTTTCTTTTAACCAATGGAGAGGAAAGGCAGAAACCTTGACCTTCCCTTATGGATAAAGTCTCAGCAGTTAATGATGCTCACAGATTCTGTAGGTTAGGGGAATCAAAGGTAGGTGAGACTGGCTTATTTCTGCCCTATGATCTTCAGGGCTTTAGCTGGGAGATGTGAAGCCGGGGGAGGCTCCATGGCTGGGAGATGGAATTATCAGAAAGCTTGTCACTCACATGCCCAGTAGTTAAGGCAAACCATGAATTGGGACCTCAGTCAAACTTATCTACTGGAGACCTGCTCATGGGTCTCCCTGCAGCATCTTGGGCTTCTTTACTTCATAGTGGACCTTGAGAGTGAACATGGCAGGGAAGTAAGATGAAAGTACATGGCGTAATTGAAAATTACTTTAAAGCTTGAAAAATCACCAGACCGATCCCCACGGGATCGAAAAGGTGGGGAGCAACCATCAACATTCAGAAATGAGTGGAACTGAGCCAAGATAGTGCTGAGCATCATTAAAGAAACACTGGAGTGTACGGGTCGGGGTTTTGCATTGGGATGCTGGCAACACAGGTTCTTAATAAATGAAGTTGGAGTTGCTGGAAGTCTACCCTTGCAGAAAGTGATTGTTAGGGCCCAAATGGTCTTCTCGGAGAGCTATATTTTCTTCAGCTGCCTTGATATGCCTCCTTCACAGAGGCAGACCTCCTCAGGCTTGAAGAGGCATGATCGCTAGGCCACAAAAGTCAATACTTCATGGAAAAGAGCAGCTCATTACCAGAAGCCCCTTCAAAGTCAGAAAATTATGAGGAGGTGAGGACACACTGTTCTACTTACCTCTTGGGGGCATGAAGGGTCCTCATGAGTCAAGTCATTTCTGACTCACATTTGCTAACAAGTCTTTTCTTCCTTCTGTATCCCTCTGGGAAGTCGTTCTAGCCACCTGCTTCTTCTAGTAATCATGAGGGCCAGGGGAGGACCCTAATGCCCTTCTCTTGAGGCATGGTTGCCCTTATGGTACAGAATGAGGCTGAGAGAGAGTAGCAGTGAGGACTGAGGAGGCAGTGGGCATGAGGAAGATGAGCCTGGTGAGGACCAAGCCTCCTTGAATTCTACTGTGGGCCTGTGACAGGCACAAGAAGAGGAAGGCAGGCGGATGGGGGTGGGTGTAGGGAGAGCTTAGTACAATGGTTTGAGAACTGACAGCAGAAGAGAGACCAAAACCACAACCCAGTTGGCATTTTCATTGGGGCATTGTTTGATTCTTTAAAAAACTCCTGGTCCAAGGAGGGGCTGTCCCCCGGGAAAGGGTTCAGAGAGAGATCTGGGTGGAGCATAGATGAGGTGCGTGGTCTCTTCCTCAAATTGCTCCCCATTAGCATCCCATGATGCTGGAAAGCCCCCAGACTGGCTTTCCTTTCCTTTTGGCCACAGTTATTATGAAGTTCATTACATGCATCCACATTTGCTCGTTTCCAGACAAGCTCACGGAGAAGCCCGTGCCAACACACTCAGCTGAAGGGCATGGAGCCAGGATCCGGATCCAGGCCCATCTGATCTCAAACTCTCCATCACACAAGATCACACCTGATAGTCATTTCTGTAGGATTAAGTATTCTCCCCATCAATCCAATCGCATGGCTTCCTAAGCAAGATATCACTCAGTCATCCAGGCCCAGACTATGGGCTCTGGGGATTTGCATTTGAAGTTTGTTCCCTCTCTCTCCCTCCCTCTTCTCTGTCTCCTGCTCTGTGTGTGTGTGTCTGTCTCTGTCCTCTCTCTCTCTCTCTCTCTCTCTCTCTCTCTCTCTCTCTCTGTGTGTGTGTGTGTGTGTGTGTGTGTGTGTGTGTGCGCGCGCGCGCATGTGGGGAGGGGGCAGACTCATTCCCCAGACCTGACTTTGACTCTATTCTTGCTTGATTATGTGCCAAGATAAAAACCATGACCTCCTTTAGTCTGATGAAAAGGCTAGTCTGTGACAAATAAGTCCAACCATGGTAGAGTAAATATTTTCCTTTGTAATGTTTAACTTTACAAGGCTGATTGATTTTCAGCTATGACTTAGCAGTGACAGAACAAGCTGGAGACAGATAACAACGATCAGGTTGGCATCCACACTTAATGTGTAGGTAGGATGTACCGGTACTGTGCCGAGTGCTTCATCCCTTCACTTAGTCCTCCCTACAAGTTAACAAGGTCTGGAGTCAGCAGACCTTGATGTATGCACACCAAGCTATGGGCAGGGCTTTGAATAGAGGTGGTTGGACCCCAGTCCAGAGCTCACTACCTGAAGCTAAGCTCTCACTTAGGAGTGGATGCTGACACTTAAGAAGAGTGAAGAGAAGCCTTGGTCCTCCGGGCAGTGCATGGGTTTAGGGCACTGGGGGACACGGAAGAAGTCAATGACATGAGGCAACTCTGAGTGGGGACTTAGACTTTTGAAATAACTGTCACCAAAAGATGGCTTCTGGGGCAAGGCAACCTGTCAGGGCTGGGAGGGTGAGAGATGGTCTGGTCTAGTCTTGTGACCATTTCAATCATTCTCCTCAGAAGCTTGCAGTCTTCAGGGGGTGAGTGTTTGGAGTTTAGTCACTGGAGGCACAGCAAGCTGTTTCTCAAGACCTCTTGTCTAGTGCAGGTAGACAAATTCAGTTTTGATTTTTTTTTTATCCTTTTCCGTTGTTGAGGTAACATTTATTCCGTTTTCCACATGAGTCTTACTAAACTTGAGCTTTGTAAATGTATACCCACACAACCCTGGCAAGGCTCAAGACTAAAAGCACTTCCAACTCATTGTACTCCCCCGTTCTCTCAAGCCAGTCCACCAATTTTTCACCAATGATAATCACCACTCTGATTAATTAATTGTATTTTTTTTTTGGTGGGAGGGTCTAATGTAACCCAGCCTGGACTTGAATGAACTCCCTGTGTCATCAAGAATGACCCTAAAATCAACCACTCTTGCTTTTATTTCCCAAACTCTGGGATTATAGGTGCAAATCATCATGCTCCGTTCTTACTGCTGGGGATCAAACCCAGGTCCCCATGCATGCTAGAGAAACACTCTACCAATTCAGTGCGTTCCCACCCCTGACAATCGCCACTTCAATGTTATTTCTTACTGAATGTTATTGAAATGAAATGGTAGAGTTTATAGTCCTCCTACCTTTTTATTTTTCAAAATTGCCTCTAAGGCACTCATCCGTGTTTGCATGTGGTCCAGTCTTTTTCATCACTATGTAGCATTCAACTGTTAGATTATACTGCAATGTATTTATCTACTCTGTTATTGATGAATAGTCAGGATGTTTCTCTTTTTCGGTGTATGAATTTAGATTCTGTGAACACCTGTAGTCTGAGTACCTGGGTTTGACCCTCAGGACCTACATGGTGGAGGGAGAGGCCAGAAGACACACACACACACACACACACACACACACACACACAGAAACTACATATATCATACATATATACTAGGAGAGGCTGTTTTCATCACTGTGACAAATTTCCCTGGAACATCTTAGAGAGATGAAAGATTTATTCTGGATCATTGATTCAGAGGATTTTAGTCCACAGCCATCTGGCTCTGTTGTTTCTGGGCTCTAAAGTGGCAGAACATGACAGTGAAGAGGACAGAGGAAGACAGTAGTAGCTCACCTCTTCACAACCAGGAAGCAGAGAGGAGCCAGGATCAAGTGATACCTTTTCCCAGGCAGTCCACAGCAACCCGCCTCCTTCAGCCAGCCCCCACCTCTTACAGTTTTGCCATCTCCTGGTTGTCTATTTGAGTTTTGACCTGAGCAATACTGAGTTCGATCAGGTCAAGGCCCGTCTCTTCTCACTGTCTCTGTAAACACCTCAGTGGTAGAGTGTGAGGTGAGCCTTACCAATCTCCCAGGTCTCTCTCAATCCAGTTCAGCCAACATCCAAGATTAATGGTCACAGATGCTTTGGTAGGCACATCCTTTTCTTGAGATATTAATGCTCATCATAATTCACTGTTTTACATTTTATTTTTAGCCAGAGTTAATGGTTTTTAGCGAAAGTTTGTTTTCTCCTTCATTAAAAAGCTAGTGTGGCAGATAGCATTTTCCAGATACTCATCCCACAAGCTGCTCTTGCTAAGGGACACTTTTTATAATGTGACGACACACCACCCTAGGAGGGCAGAGAGCATTTGTGTTCCTTCCCCCTCAAGTCTGGCTAGAATTTGGAGTTGCCTCAGCTCATCAGCAGTGGCAGAAATGACAGCGATCAAGGATGGCTGCCGAGGTAGACAGGAAGTCTCAGTTTGGAAATGTCTCCTGGAGAGAATGGACACGCCCTTGCAGGAGACACCTCAGTGACATTTACTTCCTCTTTCTTCCAAGGCTTCAGGTTGCAATAAAAATAATGTCCTCACCACACACCTGAAAACATCAAAGCAAACATCGTGTGTGTATAACTCACCTCCCACACTAGGAAGCAGCTTAGTGTATGCTAGTTCATTTTACTTTCTGGTGACAACACAGAGATTTATCATGCGAGATCATCATTCTGTTTTGTATTTAAAAGATCTGAAGGGGGCGGGGCGAGATCTTGGAATGGGAAATCGAAATTTTGGGGCAGTGGTAGAAGAAGCTCTTGACCTCTCACATTCTCCCACGGTGGCAGCTGCTTTAATCTAGTATACACAGTGCTGGTTCTGTGTGGGAGCAAATACCCTGGGCTGGTTACCTATGTTGCCCTATGACTCCACAGCATCCAAGAGAAGCAAACCACCATATCCCATAGCAGTCATTGGTGCCTTAGTGGGAATTTAAGGGCCGGTCTCTTCTCATGGATCGTCTCGTTTAAATCTTTCGTTGTTGTCATCAACACTTATCCAGTCTTATTGTGTTTGTGTATGGGAGGTACATATGCACTGTGCTTCACGAGTGGAGGTCAGAGGCCAACCTCTGGCCATTGATTCTCTTTCTTTACCATGCAGGTTTGCACAATTGAACTCAGGTCATCAGGCTTGGCAGAAAGCACCTTTACCTGCCGAGATAGCTCATCAGTGACCATTTAAATTTTAGCTCTCACTCTGGTATGCCACTTCTGGAAAAAGACATTTCCGGTGCCATGGAACAGACAGACAGGGTGTCTTCTCAGCAGTGAGGGTGGTGGGGCATGGGAGATATTTTATAGACGTTCTCTCCCAGGTGAGGATGGAAGATGGAACTGCCTGAGTCCCAGAGACTCAGTCATCAGACGTGCGAGTGTGGGGTGCTGAGAACACGGGGTAAGAATAGGACTTTCAGGTGCCTGGAACATGTCTGAATTCGCCCGCTCTGCACTGTCGTGTGAGGTATTTGAGCTAATCCACTTACAGAGAGAACAAGTTTGTTTTGGGCTCACACTTTCTCAAGTTTTGGTCAATGATTGGTTGTCACAATTTCTTTTAGATCTGTGGCCTGGCAATTCATCATCATAGAGAGCATATATTGGTATGGTTTCCTTGCAATGAGAGAGGGGGGGGGAGAGAGAGAGAGAGAGAAGAGGGATTGGATCTCCAGTTCCCTTCCATATCCCTAATAACTAGAAGACCTCCCACTACCTCTTTATCTTGAAAATTCCACCATCTCTCAAGAGTGTCACGGGCTGGACACTGTACCTTCCACATATGGGTCCTTGGGGGACATTCAGGATCCAAACTATATCTAAAGATGGGCAGAGTGTGGTTCATGATGGCCAGAGGCAGGCAGGGGAGATGATGAGGGATCCAGCATGTGTGATGCGGTATGCTAAATAGTGCTACATATGGGGGTGCTGGGTACTATGGGATGGCAGGAGACTGTGGTGGGAGTTGAGAGCACACCAGAGCTTTTATGGTGAAGGCAATTCCTTTGGGATGAGTCTGGAAAGCTGTAAAACTGCCATTTATAGAGCATCTTGGTCCAGGTTTTCTAGACAATTCAGTCTGGAGGATCCTTTGCTAATACATAGCAGAAGCTGGGGAGGGTGTACCTTACTGCACTGGCCATACCCGACTGATTGTTCCACCTTCCTAGGCATCCTCAGAGATGACTGTGAAACTCTGCCCCCTAAGTAGCAGCCACAAGAGAAGAAACACCTTGTTTCTCCCATTTCAGGTCTCCCAGTAGCTAAAGTCCAGCCCATGGGGTATTGGCTTGCATGCATTACTAGTTGAAAACAGATACAGTGGGCTGGCAGTTTACCCAGGTCTGTGTTTATGGGGTGCCAACAAAGACTCTGATGCCTCCAGTGCACCAAAGATCTGAGATGGCCTGGAAGAGGCTCATCAAGAGTCTAGAGACTCTACACTTGCTGCATTGTCTAGTCCTCTCCTCACAGTAACTTGAGTGAGCTGAGCCATGCCGTCCACACAGTGGCCTGAGTCCCTGATATTCTAGTCCTTGGAAAACAGAATGTGTCTCTATTTGGGAACAGGGTCTTCCCAGTTGTAGTGAAGACATAAAGTAAGGCCAGGCCGTGATGGGAGGACTCTATCTTCTTAGGGGATTGTACTGTTTTATAAGGATGTTTAAACTTTTCTTGTTCTCAAGCCCTGGCCATGTCACAATGCAGCAAGAATTCTTGATTTCTTAGCTTCCTAAACTATGAGTCAATAAATTTCTGTTCACTGTAAATTGCCTAGACCCAGCCAGTTTGTTAAACAACGAATGAATTGAATCAATTAGTTCTTGTGACTGACATATGATTTGTCTCCTCCAAAGCTCATATTGAAATTTGGCCAACAGTGTCATGGTACGGAGAAGTGTGCCGTCCTATCCTGAGATGAAGAGGTATACACACATCCTTCTTCAGACCTGGAACCATGCCATTGGACTTCTCAAGACTCTGGGACTATGAGCTAAACAAGCTTCTGTCCTGTATAAAGCCCCTGTGACCTCTGGGAGGCTCTTAGGTCATGTGGCAACACCAACTGGACAGGTTACAGCAAAGCAGGAAATCTCTGATAGAGGTTTTAGAAGCTGTGTGGTGATATTCATGGTATTTGGCTAGGTGGAAGCTCCTGGTCCCTAAGACTATATCCCAAAGCTTGTAACTGGAGACTGTTCTCTCTTTTCCTGGCCACCCAGACCTGAATAATCACATAGCAATTATATTAATTACAACACTGTTTCGCCTATTAGCTCAGGCTTCTTACTAACTAACTCCTACATCTTAAATTAACCCATTTCTATTAATCTGTGTATCACCACGAGGCTGTGGCCTACATGTAAGATTCTAGGGCATCTGTGTCCTTTGGCAGCTACATGGCATCTCTCTGACTCCACCAACTCTCTCTCTCTCTCTCTCTCTCTCTCTCTCTCTCTCTCTCTCTCTCTCTTCCAGCCTGGCTATATTCTGCCCTGCCATAGGCCAGAGCAGCTCTATTCATTAACTAACAAGAGCAACACATACACAGAAGGTCATCCCACACCAAAAGCTCTTGCCTCAGAACCAAAAGGATGATAGGTCAGAGACAGAGGTGGGTCATGTGTGACTACTACAGTGACTGAAGATAACCCAGGCCCTAGCACTCCACCGCAAAATCATGGAATTCTAATCAGCTAGTAGACTATTCAGGATAGGTGTGACTATTTATTCTGGGATCTTCAGCTCATATTAAAATCAATTTTATTTCATAATAGTTACAATCAGCTTGGAGAGTTCCTGAAATCTTATTAGTTGTTCCGTATAAATTCATACAAGTCAGCTCCAGCACATCATATTTTTCATGCTCTTCAGGAGTTATTTTTATTCCCTTCTGATAAGGTTAACATTCCATACAGAGAGCTCACCTTGGCATCCACAGCCTCACTGTTGCTCTGAAGCCTGCCCCCACCTCCCTCCCCATCTTTCTGGGAGTGAAACATTTTCTGCTGGGAGTGGGGTATACTCTCTCCTCTCTTAGGACACAGGTCGGCACTCATAGGCTGGATTCCATAGCCTGGAGAGATCAGACCATTTCTCTCTGTAACTCTGTCTGGGCCAGAGAGCAAAACTCAGTGTGAGCTGTGATCAGACAGCTCTCAGTTTATGGTACCTGGCTCCTCCATGCTTTTTATCAAATACACTGTGTTGAGCTAAGTTAACCACGTGACATGAAACATCACGACACCCCTCAGAAGTTATCAAAAGCCAGGCCTTTCCTTTGTTCCTCAGAGGCTGCTGGGAAGATAGCCCTGGAGGGAAGACTCTTCTGGTCTTCCCCCCTCTGCCATCCCTCTCTAGGCAGTTGCCCTTCCTCTCTTTTTCTCAGTCTTTTTTAAAAACGTGTATGGGTGTTTTGTCTGTGTGCTGCCAGAGCCCTGAAGAGGGCGTCAGATCCCCTGGGACTGGATTTACAGATGGCTGGGAGTGCTATGTGGGTGCTGGGAACAGAACCGGGGTCCTCTGCAAGAGCAGCCAGTGCTCTACCCTGTGGAAACATCTCTCCTGCCAAGGTTTGTGGCATTTCTTATTAGCATACATTCTTCGCGCAAAACGATGGATCTCACTGTACATTTTCATACATGACATACGTGACTGTTCACGTCTCTGTTGCCTGCCTTGATCTACCACTGTCCTTCCCCCTCTCTCTTCACTTTCTACTCTCACACCTTCAGAAGAGAAACCTAGACCCTGCATTTGAGAGAAAGCATGACACTTTCATCCTTCCTGAGTCTGGCTTATGTTACTACGGTGTTCTCTAGTTCACCCGTGTTCCTGCAGGTGACAATTTCACTCCTTGTTATTTGAAGCCTGAGCTTAAATGTTCTCCCCTTCAAGCTTCCCTAGCTGACCAAATTAAACCTGTTTTTGCCTCTCCCGTGGGTGTCCATTGTGAATAAACTCACCTCCACCCCAAATTTGTATATTGAAGTCCTAACCCTTAATGTGTTTGAATTGAGGGACAGAACCTCCAGAGAGTTGAGATTAAGTGAGCTTATAAGGATGAAAATACTAGTGATCCCTTTCCCTCCCTCCTTTTCTGTACACACACACACACACACACACACACACACACAGAGAGAGAGAGAGAGAGAGAGAGAGAGAGAGAGAGAGAGAGAGAGAGAGAGAGGGAGAGGAGAAAAGCCACATGGGCACACATACAACTGGAAGGTAACCATCTATAGTCCAGAGAGAGGCCTGAAAACCCACCATATTGGCATCCTGAACTTAGACGCCTACCCTCTCGAACCATATCAAGTCCAAAGACATATTGTTGAAGCCCCCTGGGCTTCTGGTGCTGCGTGTCATTAAGCTGACTATATGATGCCTGCAACCTCTTCATTTTCTCTATCATCACACAGGCTTCTCCCCAGCCTGCTCTCTAGACTGAGAGACATATTTGTATTGTTCTTTACACAGTTCCAACTAACCTCAGACTTTTTAAGATCTTTTTTAAAGACAAGTGCCACCGGGAAAATAAAATGAGCATTAATTGCCAATTAACTCTATATTATTGACTATCTTATTAGTGATTGCTCACGATGTTACAAACATGCCTGCCTTCCTAGGTGTCCTGAGACAGTCTGAAAGGTAGTACCCTCTTTCTGTTCTTGTTTCCAGCATATGACATAATGTCTAACACAGAATCAATTTCCAGCAAGTCTCCAGCCAACAAAGCAGGAACAAAGCCCCACTGAACAATACTTAGGTTCTGTGGTTTGGGCATCAGGCTTCAGACTCGAGCACACTGCCACCCAGCTACGCTCCTCATCAAAAATAAATTCTAACTTACTTTAGAATATTCGAATGCTGACATTTATTTACTGCTCATATGCAAACCCTCCCCCAAGTACCTCTTAACACATTCTTTACTAATTTTTTGGAATGTGATTATTTTTGATCATAATATAATTACTTCACTTCTCTCTGTAGTGATATATCATTTGTATTTTAATAAATAAAGCTTGCCTGAAGATCAGAATGCAAAACAGCCATACTAGTCAGCCATACAGGCCAGACAGTGGTGGCACACACCTTTAATCCCAGCAGCCACGCTAGTTAGCCATAGAGGCAGGGCAGTGGTAGTGTACACCTTTAATCCCAGAACTAGAGAGGAATATAAAGCAGGATGAGACAGGAACTTACCTTTCAGTCTGAAGATTTCATAGAGGTAAGAGCTCTCGAGTGGCTTCGCTACTTTGCTTTTCTGATCTCTAGGTTGAACCCCAATATCTGTCTCTGGGTTTTTATTATTTGTGCTACATCTCCCTTCCCTTTCCTCCATCCAAACTCTTCCATATACCCCTCCCCTTCTTTAAATTCATGATCTCTTTATTCACTAATTGTTATTGCACGAACAGATGCACATGTATATGCATATATATTTCTGATATAACATGCTCATCCTGTATGGTGTTACTTCTATATGTGTTTGCCGGGCTAACTCTTTGGCACTGGGCAACCAGTTGATGTCTCTTTCTTGGGAGGAGCATTTCTCCCACTCCCAGTTTTCCCCAGTTGCCTATGGTTCTTCTGGTAGGGAGGCCTCATGGGCTTTCCCCCTCTACTTCGGCAAATTCATTGGTGTCATCCTCATTTAGTTTGTGCTTGGGCAGTCCTGCTGGTGTTTTGCTGGTGTAGCTTCTGACATTGCTAGGTAAACAATCTCACAGCGATCTCCCTGATCCTCTGGCTCTTCCACTCTTTCTGCCTCCTCTCTCGCAATGCTTCCTGAGCTTTACGTGGGGGTGTGTTTTGTAGATGCGACCAAGGGGTCATTTCTGTGTATATGTGTGGGCATGTACATGGCATGGCACACATGTGACTGACCACATGTCAGAGGGCAAGTTACAGACACCAGTTCTTTCCTTCTACCATGTGGGTCACGGGGATCAACTAGGGCCATCGGGCTTAGTGGTAAGTGTCTTTCACTCCCTGTGCCTCCTGCATTCATTTTCAAAACCAGATCAGTTCCAGTTTGATTTCTCCAACTCCCAGAATGTGCAGTAGCTCCAGCAATAGGATCTTAGCACCAAGTTCTGGTGGGCAAGCAAAAGCCATGGCAGTAGCCTATATTATTTGGGCTGAGGTGGGTATTTCTAATTGAACATTCCTGGCATGGCTCTCACTTCGCTGCTAAACTCTAGGGCAGTAAACACTGACAGGGAGACTAATTTTGCTCACCAGAGCATAGCTTGTGGGAGGCCCAAGGCCTGCATACAACACAGACTCGCCGGTTGACTGAATGAGCAGGTCCCTTACGCAGTAGATCAGTGAACAGATGGCTTCCCCGTCTGAAGAGCAACACAAATGCCTCCAAACGGTTGTTGGAAAGGCACGGCTGACGCCAGATCTTATTCCATTCATTTTAATTACAATATTAAGGAGGGAAAATAAATCTTGCCCTTGGAAATGCAATAAAGTCACACTTGAAGAATCTGGCTTGTTTTTCCACTTGCTTTTTGTTTTGTTTTTTTTTTTTGAAACAATTTTCAGATAAGCTATAAATAATGGCACTCAAAGCAGGTTCGCCACTGGGCTCCATCACAAACTAGCTGCCTGTTGTGGATGAGCCTCTAACCTCTGGTGTCCACACGTATCTCACACGAACAGTTCTTCTGAGGCCTCGGGTTGGTGGCATGAGAGACTGTTGAAGGTGAGGTCTCATATATGATCTACTATTTTTAGTCTTATTAATAATAAGGATGGGGTGAGTGCCAGAGAGGCTTGGGCAGGTTTGCGAGGCTGCAGGATTGAGGCCACAGAGGAAAATGCAAAGGAATGAGACTGAGTGAGAACTAGTCAAGGAAGGGGGTGGGTGGGGATAGACGGAAGACCAGAAAAGCTGCAGGTTTCCGTGGACCAGATTGTACACTAGTGGAGGTTATTGGTTCTGGAGCCTGGGAAGGCCGCCTGGATAAATCTCTGTGGTTGCCAAATTCTTTGAAGCTGTGTGAGGAACAAAGGGAAAGAAAGGAAACCGAGGCGGGAGGGGAATGAAGGAAGGGGTAAGGGAAAGGGAAGGGGAAAAAAATCTCCCAATGCTTTCCTATGCCATCACAAATGAATGACGCTTAGCTGGTCAGAGTTGTAGCTCTATAGACTAGCTTTGGAGGCTATGATCTGCTTGGCAGCTGTGGGGGTGTTGAGAGATGCATCAATTGTTGAGTTTTTCCATTGAGTAATTCTTTTGCGTGGCCTGGCTCAACCACTGGGATTGGAGCCTCTGGTCCTGGAGATGGACTGGAGACTGGTGATGGGTGTGTGGGGAAAAACATGTATATTCTCACAGCTTTCAGGACAAGGCAGGGATATAAGAACAGAGTATCTCCGAGGGTACTAGGTTCAGGGCAGCAGCAACCGCAGCTGTAGCTGTGTGGAGATGAGTCTCCCATCCTTGCCATCCAGCTTTACCATGGGAACTGGGCTTTCAGTCCAGAACCCTATCATTTGCAGAAACCCCCAAACCAATCAGGCAAACAACACCAACAACACCAACAACACTAGTTTCTGGTCAAGCAGAGCACATGTTATTGCTGCGCTTGGGCTGTCTCTCTGTGGGCCTCTCAGATGCCCCGTTTGTTAGCTCCTAGCCTCTTCAATGCCAGTGGGTGGCGAAGGCGGGAAAGGGTCTTAGATAATCACCTAATCCCTCCTCTGCTGTCTGGAGGACTATGAGGAGGAAGCACACATCTGGAAAGGGTGACTGTGTAAGTGCAAGAGAACAGAGAAGGCAGGGTAAAGGGGATGCCTGACGTTAGTTTCAGGTA
The DNA here is from genome assembly GCA_004026605.1 of Ondatra zibethicus. Lineage (NCBI taxonomy): Eukaryota > Metazoa > Chordata > Mammalia > Rodentia > Cricetidae > Ondatra > Ondatra zibethicus. Next base: position 31,172 of record PVIU01004539.1, on the reverse strand, counting down.
GGCTACTTAAGGGCCTCTAGCTTTCCGCCTCTGGGCTGAGTGGTTTGAGAAGATTTCCGTGGGTTTTTCTGTTGGCATTCCTAAGTGCTAAGGAGAAGCTGGGCTTGACTGAGTAGCCGTGGGGCGTAAAAAGGGTTTCTCCTTGCACCCTTCCACAGCTCTTGCCTCTGAAGCAGTAGGTGCAGCCCCTGCCAACAGGAGCAGGTGCACGGCTCAAAATCTCGTTAAGTATTCTCATCCACTACACAGCTGGAAACCACTGGCCAGCTGAGGCTATGGCAGAGAGGAACTGCAGCCTGCGGTCCAGCTAGGAGGGAGAGGGACACGGTAGAGCAGGGGCTGCTGGCTCCCGACTGAGACTGTCTTGAGACTCACACAGTTTTACTACAAGACATTAAAAAGACAGAAGGGACACGGCGAGATGGGGGAGTCCCCACTGCCTCAAACATATCTCAGCCATCTTAAAATACTCCCCCCAGACAGTTACTTTTCGAGAATTTTCTATGGCATGACTTCTTGTTTAAGAGAGATTATGGAAGGAGTTTTAGGGATTTTTCAAAAGGAAAAAGGCACAGTTCTTAGTCTGAGCTGCAGCCCCTCTGTGGTTTGCAGCCCCACGCCTGGGACTGGCTGCGTAATTAAGGGGCAGGTGGTGCAATGTGGTAACTGGCCTGAGGCATTATTGCAGCCTCTGAACTCAGAGATCTTTGCGTTTTGGTTTGAGTGTGATAACGATTCTGCCTGTGGGGTCAGGCACTTGAGGGAGGTGTTGCTGTGCGATAAAGACTCAATAAAGAATAAAGTCAAGTGCTCCAGTCACTATGTAGCTTTAGGTAAAGGACTTCTTTGAACTCTTACCCTATGTCTGACACTGGTAGGATGGTCAAGCCTGGCTGCATATTGGAATCCCCTGGGAATTCCTGAAAATCCCAACATTGCATTCTATATTGCATCTGTTGGAATCCAGTGGGGGCATAGGAAACAACATGGTTCTTTTCCCTGGGGATTGAATTTAGGGTTTTGTGCTTGCTAGGGAAGTGTTCTTACTGAGCTACACCTCTAGTCCCTCCTTGTTCTCTTCCTTCCCACCTTCTTCTCCCTCCACCTCTTCTTCTTCTCCCTGCCCTCTTCCTCACAATCTCCTCCTCCTCTATTCTTGCTCCCACCTCCTCTCCCACCTCCTCCTATGCTTCCTTTCCCCTCCTCCATTCTCTTTATCTTCTTCTCCACCACTTTCTCCTCCCATCCTCCTCTTCTTCTTTCCCTTCTACTCTTCCTCCACCTTCTTTTTGTCTCCTCCTTCCCTCTCTCCCCTCCTCCTCCCCCTTTCCTTCTTCCTCCTCCTCCACTCCTTCCTCTTCTTAACCTCCTTATCTTTCTTTTTTCTCCCTTTGTATTTCGAGGCATGTTTCACTATTGCAGCCAAGGATGACTGAACTTCTGATCCTCCTGCGCCGCCATGCCTTTCAGCATGGTCAAGTTTGTGGAGCTGCAATCCAGCCCAACAGATTTGTGCTTGGAGGTTGTTGTGTGTTGGAATCCCCTAGGCAGCTTGTTAACTGCTTCAAAATCCTGCATCAACAAGGGAAGGGGCCAGTTGATCATGTTTGTGAGCTGGAAATACCCCTTACATCACAGTCTGTGAACTTGAGTGATTGTGTGGGAAGTCAGGAATTGTGCTCATCTCACAGACAGGGGGAAAGGCACTAGGAACAATTAAGCAGTTTGTCCAAGGTTACAAGGAACTCCCCCGTAGGAACCAGGAGCCAAAGTCAGGGTCTCTGGAACTATGATCTGAATTCTGCTTCCCCCCAGGATGCTCCTCAGGGCTGTCTGTGAAAACAGAATGAAGACTTGGAAGAACATGTCTTTTGGAAATGGGAAAGCTGACATGACCAGTCTCTGGGTAAGAAAATAAGTCCAGAAAAGAACTGACAGCTCTAATCTCTCCAGGGTCTAGTGACAGAGCTGGGACTTGAGATCTGGGCCATTTCCCTCAGATTCTCAGGGTAAGCATGAGCAAAGCAATCACTAGCCACCAGAGGAGGCATCTTGAATCCTTGTTGCTTGGCATACATTTGGCCTTTAAGTGGTGATTTAAAAAATAAAGTGAGCAGGCAGAAAGCTGGCTGGGTGGGTGTGCTAGCCAGTGAGGGAGCGAAAGGGTTCTTATAGGTGCCTTAGGTTACTCCATTTTTCATGTAGAGGCTTGACCACTAGAGAGCGATGTCCGACAAGAGAAAGACACCGCTCCACCGTTTCTAGGATTGGAGAACATAATTCTTTTGTAGCCATGTATTTAAAGCCAAAAATGGGGAGGGGAGTTAATTCACGGAATGATTAAAGTGAGCGCCGCTTTCCACCTGGCTCACAGGCTGCTGGGAAACATTCACAACAGACTGGCCTGTGGGGGCTACCCTGGAGCATGCTAGATGTAAAGTCCACAGGTCAAGGTAAGGGAAAAGGAAATCTAGGTTGGCCTGAAATTTGGATATTTACAGATAATAGGAGGTTTTCAAAAAAGAACATTTTGTAGCTTCCTAGGCATTCACAGCCTTGATGGAACTTAATGTTTCGAGAAATGGCAATATAATGAAGCTACGTGCTGAATTAATTTTCCATAAATAAAACAGGACATTTTCATGGCTTGCTTTTTTTCTTGCCCCACCATGGGGGCCTGTTTTCTCAGTGACTGAGCCACCTCCCTTCTTTCCCCATCTATTCTTTTGAGTGAGGTTGGCCTGGGTTTGAACCTGGACTGTCTCCTCTTGGTTGTAAGGCCCTGGGATTCATCTGACTTCTCAATTGTTGACTGAGAAAGGGAGACAGAAGATGACATTGCACATTTGTCATGAGGTTTCTAGGGAGGGCTTGCCTGAGAGGCTTAGGTACTCTTAGAAGGACCTTTCATGGAACCTGGCCATTTTCCATGCGTTAGCCCCTTCTGTTGGATGCCACGGTCAAGACGAGATCTAACCTTCTGGTCCTTCTTTCTTCCCTTTGTTTCTCTTTTATCCAGAGACACTGGAGAGCAGCTGTGTGAGCCTGTGAGCTGTTTGGGGGCCATCAGCAACACCAAGATTTGTATTTTCGAAGATCCTTGAACTGGAGAGGAATGAACCTCAAGTGCCAGCCTCTTGAGACACAAAACTATTAGAGCTAATGGCAGTGCCAATTAGTGTAACTACTGCACGCATAGGGTGAGCTAGGCATGGTGCTAAAGGATTTGTGTGCATTTTCTGCTTGAGCTCTTACTACTAACCCTATAGGTGCTTTATGATGTCACTTTTCAGGTGGGGACAGTGAGGGTCAGAGAATTTCAACAGCTCTGTCTAGGTCACACAGATATTGAGTGGCATACTTGAAGCCAAAGACAGCTGTGACTCTAATATTTGCTATGGAGAAGGGGCTAGCCATTAAATATGTAACAACAAAGTGGTGACTTTCTCTCAGGGTGGCTTCTGTGGCAAAGCTATGTGTCCATCCAGGAGGCAGAAAGGAAGAGCAAGCCAACTTGCGACAGAAACCTGGGACCACTTGCAGCTGTGGTGTCACATGGGAAGAGTTCTGAGGACTGCATAGGGTTCAGGAGGGAGAGGTGGAGAAGGGAAAAGCATGGGAGGAACCACCTACAGCAAAGACGAACAGAGAAAGCATGCTGCGTCAGCCTCCTGACTGTAGACTCCAGCTACTCCCAATAGCTGGAATAATTTCCAGGGATTAAGATGTTGACAAAAGACTGTATCCTTAAGATTAACTCAAAAAAATCAGTAGCCCTCCTTTACACAGATGGTAAATGGGCTGAGAAAGAAATCAGAGAAACATCACCCTTCACAATAGCTACTGATAGCATAAAATATCTCGGAGTAACTCTAACCAAACAAGTGGAAGACTTGTATGGCAAGAATTTGAAATATTTGGAGAAAGAAATTGAAGAAGACACCAGAAAGTTGAAAGATCTCCCATGCTCCTGGGTAGGTAGAATTAACATAGTAAAAGTGGTAATCTTACCAAAAGTAATCTACAAGTTAAATAAAATGTCTATCAAAATCCCAGCAAAATTCTTCACAGAGCTCGAATGAACGGTTCTCAACATCATATAAAAAAGCAAAAAAACCCAGGATAGCCAAAACAATCCTGTACAATAAAAGAACTTCTGGAGGCATCACAATCCCTGACTTCAAACTCTACTACAGAGCTACAGTACTGAAAACAGCCTGGTACTGGCATAAGAACAGACAGGAGGACCAATGGAACCAAACAGAAGACCCAGATATTAATCTACACACCTACAAACACCTGATTTTTGACAAAAAACCAAACATATCAAATGTAAAAAAGAAAGCATATTTAACAAATGGCATAATTGGATGTCAACATACAGAAGAATAAAAACAAATCCATATCTATCACTATGCACAAAACTCAAGTCCAAATGGATCAATGACCTCAACATTAAGCCAGCCACACTGAACCTCATAGAAGAGAAAGTGGAAAGTACACTTGAACACATTGGCACAGGAGACAACTTCCTAAATATAACCTCAGTAGCACAGACACTGAGAGAAACAATTAATAAATGGGACCTCCTGAAACTGAAAACTTCTGTAAAGCAAAGGAGACAGTCAACAAGACAAAACAACAGCCTACAGAATGGGAAAAGATCTTCAGTAACCCCACATCAGACAGAGGTCTGATCTCCAAAATATACAAAGAACTCAAGAAATTGGCCATCAAAAGAACAAATAACTCAATAAAAAATGGAGTACAGACTGTTATTCCTTTCTTTTTGCGGGGTCCCCAGCAGCTTGCTGCAGGGTCGAGACCACGCGGGTGGGTCCCCCCAATGGTTCCAGCCATGTGGCAGAGGTGGCGGGCGGGAGCGAGAGAGACACCATGAAAGTTAAACATTTATTAGGTGGGTGATGGAGGGAGAAGGGGAGAAGAGGAGAGATAGAGAGAGAGAAAGAAAGAGAGAAGAGAGAGAGAAAAAAGAAAGAGAGTGGGAGAAAGGAGAAAAGGGCAGCTGCCTCTCCAAGAGGGGGAACAGAGAGAGAGAGAGAGAGAGGGTCTGAGGCTGGAAGCTGGAAGGGAGTGGGCGTGGCTTGTCTCTTAAAGAGACAGGACAGAACATTACATTCCCAGCTCTTTTTTTATAATAAAAAGCAGGGGGATTACACAGACCTAAACAGAGAATTCTCAATATAGGAATCTAAAATGGTTGAAAGACACTTAAGGAAATGCTCAACATCCTTAATCATCAGAGAAATGCAAATCAAAACAACTCTGAGATTCCATCTTACACCTAAGAATGGCTAAGATCAAAAACACTGATGACAACTTATGCTGGAGAGGTTGTGGGGAAAAGGGAACACTTCTGCATTGCTGGTGGGAATGCAAGCTGGTACAGCCCCTTTGGATATCTGTATGGTGATTTCTCAGAAAATTAGGAAACAACATTCCTCAAGACCCAGCAATACCACTTTTGGGTATATACCCAAAGATGTTCAATTGTACCACAAAGACATGTGCTCAACTATGTTCATAGCAGCATTGTTTGTCATAGCCAGAACCTGGAAACAACCTAAATGACCCTTGACCGAAGAATGAGTAAGGAAAATGTGGTATATTTGCACAATGGAGTACTATACAGCAGAGAAAAAATAATGACATCTTGAAATTTGCAGGCAAGTGGATGGATCTAGAAAACATCATATCGAGTGAGGTAACTCAGACCCAGAAAGACAATTGTCATATGTACTCACTCATAAGTGTTTTTTAAACATAAAGCAAAGAAAACCAGCCTACAAATCACAATCCCAGAGAAACTAGACAACAATGAGGACCCTAAGAGAGACATACATGGATCTAATCTACATGGGAAGTAGTAAAAGACAAGATCTTCTGAGTAAATTGGAAACATGGGGACCATGGGAGAGGGTTGAAGGGGAAGGGAGGGGCAAGGAGGGGAGCAGAGAAAAATGTATAGCTCAATAAAATCAATAAAAAGATTACAATTCTCTTTAAGAAAAAAGACTGAGTTTCTTTTCCCTTGCATTTTTTAATATTTCATAATCTCTCTCACCAAACAATAGCAAAGTTTAAGACGAGTTGGAGTCCATCAAGTGACAACTGAGGGGTGGGTGGTAGAGGATTCCAGCCCAGCTCACACTGCTCACCTTTCTTCCCTGATTCTGTACCTCCCATAGGGCCTCCCACCCTAGTCCCATAAGGCACCTGGGCTTAGGTGAAGCTCCAGAAGTCTGAAAGGCTTCTATGGGCTGGTGCTTGGTGGAGCCAGCCAGGAGCACATACCTCAAGCTGCCTGCTGCCTGGCACCCTTCTGCTATCTGAGTCTCCAGGACTCCGCTTCTCCCTACCTACCCCGCGGCAGCAATTGCTGATGGACTGTGGGTGTTCCCAGCTCCACCAAAGCCAAGTTCTTGGCTTTTGGCTCTTGACTCCTGAGAACTTCCTCTTATAGTTCTAGGAACATTGGAGTCATGACATTGGACATGACATTGGAGTCATGGCTGGCTCTACATGTATGAGTAAAATTGTCTTGGCCCTGAAGAGATTTGTAGGACAATATCCATAAGTAGACCAGGTACTGAGGTTGGCTCGCTTGTAGAATCGAAGTATATGTAGACAAAGGCAGGGGATAAGAGCTATCAGAGAGCATTCACTGATTGTGGGTTTAAGTGTAATCACTAAGATAATGATAAGAATAGGGACCGGCCTTTTTTTTCCTTGTGGGGGACAGAAGCAGAGAATATGCAATTCATTCATTCATTCATTATCTATTTCGTCAGCATATGCACACTGAGCACCTCTTCTGGTGGTGGACACCAGAGAAACAACATGAAATGAAATGAACAAAATCTTCTCCCTCATTGGGTCCCTCATTCTATGTGACTTGGGGTGTGGAAGGGAACTGGCCAATGAGCAAAAACGTGTCCTAGATGATTACAAAAGCAACCAGGCAAGGGACAGGAGGGCTGGTGGAAGAAATCTGTTTGCATTAAGGACTATCCCCCTAGGTCTGGACATCATTAACATCAAGTGGCTTTTCCTTTATGTAGACAGATCTTTATTCAGAGAAATCAGGTTGGCTTCTTACAGATGAAGTGTTGTCAAGGTCAATACCTCCCCAGGGAAAGGTTGGAACTAAAGTCTTGAGAGTAAGGTTCTTCAAAGCTCACCACGAGGAACCTGGGTACATCCTTCTAAAGGGAAGGTGGGTGCATATCTTCTAGAGGTCAAGACCAGAATGGTTATATATTCTGGTCTGCCTGGAGAGAGTGAGAGCCATGCATGGTCTCTTGTGGAGGCCTCAGGCATTGTCTTGATGCCCACAGAAATATCAGGTTTTCTAGAGTTCAGTTTCCCAGTGTGGCTATGGATCACCATGGTACTACATGTCACATGTGACCCTGGTGATTGAGCTAAATCTGCATGAGTGACCTACATATGCCCCATATGTATCTCTTGTTTCAAAGACCAGCTTGTGGTTGGCAGAACACAGATTTATCAGAGAGTGCTTTCATCCTGGAAACCAGGGTTCCCCTAAAGAAGACTGCTTTAGTATCCCTATAAGATACTTAGTAACTTTAAAAAGTACTAAATGGGCTGGGGATGTAGCCCAGTTGGTAGATTCTTGCCTAGAATATATGAAGCCTTGGGTTCAACCTCCAGCACCTCACAAAATGGGTGTGGTGAGCATGCTTGTAATCTCAGCACTTGGAGGGTGGAGGAGGAAGGAGAAAGAGAAACCTAGAATCATCTTTGGCCATATAGAGAGCTTTAGATCTGCAGTCACATTACCTTGAGCACACAGGATCTGACCTGATTTTAGAAACGGAGCAGGATTGTGACTTGTTACTGACTGAGTGGGAGGATCTAGACCAGCTTGGGACACAAAAATCAAAATCATACCAAAACCAAACCAACCTCCAGTCCCCTGAAAGCTCCCCCCACCCAAAATTGAAATTATGTATGGATTTTTACTCACATATTGTCATTCCATGATGTAGAAGGATTTATTGAAAACCTTATGGATGGCTAGTGGATACTGTTTAAGGCACATGTGTAGATAGGACAGACATGGTTTCCATTCTCCCCTGGCAGACACATATGGATCAACAAGTAGTTGAACTATGAAGTTGTGAGAGACGAAATAGGTAGAGGTGCTGTATTAGTTATATTTCTATTGTTGTGGAAAACCACTATGACCAGAGCAACCTATAAAAGAAATGACTTATTTTGTCTTACAATTTTAGGGGATAAGAGTCCATTATAGTAGGGAGACAATGCAGAAGGCAGGCGTGGGCAGCCAGAGTTGGAAGCTGAGAGCTCACATCATCAAATGCAAACACACAATTGAGAGTGAACTGAATTGGTGTGAGGCTTTACATCTCAAAATCCACCTGCAGTGACGTAATCCCTTCAGCAAGGATGCGCCATCTAAACCCCCAACCTGCCTTCATAGCAGTGCCACCATCTTGGAACAAGGTGCTCGGATATGTGAGTCTGTGGGGGACATTCTCATTCAAACTATCAAGGATGTCGAAAGGCAAAGGTGAGAGCTGGCTTCTTGGAGGAAGTAGCTAACTGGATGAAGAGTTTTGAGGAATATGAAATCCTTAGGGAAGAGCTGAGGCAAACCTGGTTCTTAGAAGGGAGTGTACGCCAGGCCTCACATCTATGGGGTAGAGGTGGGGTATGTATTATTAGTGGGCACAATCTGTCATAACTACCTATGCATTTCTCGTGACGCTAAAACAGTGGTTTTCAACCTATGGGCCACGACCCCCTTGGAGGTCGCATATCAGATATTTACATTGTGGTTCGTAACAGTAGCAAAATTATAGTTGTGAAGTAGCCACAAAATAATGTTATAGTTGGGGTCACCACAACATGAAGAACCGCATTGAAGGGTCACAGCATTAGGAAGGTTGAGAACCACTTGGTTTAAAAACAAAAAGTTCAAAATAAAGATGTAGACAGGTGTAGTTTCTTTTGAGAGCTTTCTTCTTGCTTATAGGTGACCAGCTTCTCTCTCTTTTTTTTTTTTTTTGCCTTCACATGGTCTTCCTGCATGTGACTGTCCCAATTTCCTCTTTTATTTGTTTTTAAATCAGGGTATGTCGGTTATTTTGGATGAGAGCCCATACAAATGGCCTCGCTCTGAATTAGTTGCCTCTTTAAAGTGTCTGTTTCCGTAAGGGGGGCATTTAGGGGTTAGGGAGAAACCTGGTACTAGGGACTCTCCCAGAAATCCACAAGGATGATCCCTGCTAAGACTCCTAGCTTAGTGGAGAGGGTGCCTGAACTGGCCTTCTCCTGTAATCAGACTGTTGACATTGTCATCAGAGCATTCCTCCAGTGAGTGATGGAAGCAGATGCAGAGATCCACAGGCAAGCACTGGGCCGAGTTCTGGGAGGCCTGTTGAAAAGAGAGAGAAATGATTATACAAGCCAGGGGGATCAAGGTCATGACAGGGGAACCCCCAGAGACAGCTGACCTGAGCTTTTAGGAGTTCACTGACTCTATCTAGACTGACAGCTAGGGAACCTGCGCGGGACCGAACTAGGCTCTCTGCATGTGTGTGACAGTTGTGCAGCTTTATCTGTTTGTGGGACGCCTAGCAGTGGAATCAGGACATGTCCCTGGTGCTTAGCTGGCTTTTGGTAACCCACTCCCCAAGCTGGGTCCCTTGCCTAACCTTGATGCAGGGGTCCTGCCTCAACTTCTGTCCCATGCTGTGTTGACTCCCATGGGAGACCTGCCCCTTTCTGAACAGAGATGGAGGAGGAGTGAATGGGAGGGAGAAGGGAGGTAGGGAATGGGAGGAGAGGAGGGAGGGGAAACTGTGATCACTATGCAAAATAAATGAAAGAAATTTGATAGAATAGGTGTCTATTAACTATGTTCTGAGGTGCTGGGGTTGGGGCACGGATGCAAGAGTTGGAAGGATGCAACTCAACCTGTAAAAGATGAGTAGTGGTTAAGTAAAGGTTCTAAAACTGTACTGATGAGTGTAACCCTCATCTGGAGTCACTATAGAGTCCTACAGAGAACAGCAGGGCTTCTGGTCCCTTCCACAGAGTTCCTAGGGCAGGTGGTAAGAGCTGGAGAACATCTTAGAGATGGAGTCAGAAGCTGTTGAGCTGCTCTCTGGAAGATCTCTTGAAGAGGGAGATGTGAGATGTTGAAGCAGAAGTTCTAATGGACCACCTGCTGGTGCAGGGCTCAATAAGAAACTAGTGAGTCTGTGGGTGCCCCATGATAAACTTCTGATGTGTGCAGAAAGGCATGTCCACGGTGGGCCTCTATGCTGAGTTTGGTGGGTCTATGGGGCATCGTAGCCAGGTCGCCACCTCTTGGAAGAAACGTATGTTGGAGACGTTACTTGATCTGGATGGTTTGGAAAGCCTTGGAATGAGTGAGGAAGGGGACTAGCCCCAAAGCTGAATCTTCATTAGGGAGATGACAGTGTTTATACTGACACTGGAGATGTGTGTGGACCAAATGACTAACACCTCCACTCGTATGGAAGCTCAGTTAATTATCTAGTCGATGGTCTCCTGTCTGAGGAGCCTCTGGGGTCTGGGAATGGAAAAGAACTTTGGGTTTCTTGGGTGTTTATTCCCTTCCCAAGATCTGAAGGCGTTTAGTCAGTCCTTGGTGACCGATGACTCACCGAATGCCCTCTTGGCTGAGTCACCCGAGGCCCCCTCCAGGGAAGGACAATGGAGCTCTTGAAGGCAGAATCACCACCTGCTTGTTTATCTGGGGGAGAGGGAAAGGGGGTGTGATTTTCCAGGCCAGTGAGAGCCCCCAGCGTTCTGTCCCAGATGTGTGTAACGACATCAATGGATGGAAAGCATTAACTGGGCTTGAGGGTGTGTGACTTGTACTTTTGGTTGTGATTACAAATCTGTCTTTTGAAAATGCCATTGTTGGGCCGCTTTTATAAAAATCAGCAGCTGACATTTATAGAATCCTCACTAGCTTCCAGACAGCGTACAAAGCGCCTCACCTGCCTTGCCTTGACTCATCTCTTCAAGCAAGCACCTGGGTTACTCCAGAGACATCAAGACACAGAGAAATAAAGCTTCGCCAGAGGCCGGACAGTTTCTAAGAAGCAAGGCCAAGGTAAAGAAGCCCCACAATCCCACAGTCCATCACTGCGCCATGCAGCTGCCTCTATGGTTGCCATCAAGTGTGTTGGCTCATAGAGGAAGCTTCATGGTCAAATACCCCTGGGGCTCTTTCGAGGTCCTCTACTCACAGGTGACAAGACCTGAGGATGTTGAATATTCATCGCTCTTCTGCCTTTTGTAGGATGGGACTGCAGTGCCTTCCAGAGCAGTTTGCTGAGGATTATGTACAATGACTACGAGGCACTTAGCCTCTTGCATGGAATGTTGGGGATGCTTGCTGAAGATGGTCCATCCCAACGTGAGCGCATCAGCCTCTGCCCCACCCCACCCTGTCCCTCTGTATTGTTCCCTTGGTAAGTGCTGCATTTAGGCCCCCAACTTCTGAACTGGGGAACATCTTTGCAACTGTCTCAGCCAACAGAATTTGAGAGAGGTAACATGGCATGACTTCTGAGGCTAAGTGACAGAAAAATCTTCTCACTCTGTGGACATGTCCCCAGGGAGCCAGGAGATGAGATGTGAGTAGTCTGTTTGCTCCATATCCATCCTGTGAGAGGTTCCCAGGCAGCAACCAGAGAGTAAAGCTTCCAACCTAGACTTTGGGCCCCAGTTCTAGCTCCAGCCCCAGCTTTAAGCCATCTTCAGATGATTCTGAACAGAGCAAAGACAAACATGTCTTGCTAAGGTTTTAGATCAGTGAGCAAACTAATATTTTTGGGTTAAGCCTATACATTTTTGGGTGATTTTTTATTAGTTCCTTGAGAATTTCCCATAATGCATTTTGATCATATTTACTCTCCCCTATTCCTTCTGGATCTACAGTCCACTTCCCTATCCACTCAGCTTTGTCCTTTATTTTTTTAAAAAAACACATCAAGTCCAATTTGTACTGTCCTCCTCAAAGTGTGGCCATCCACCAACTGGACCTATAACCTTAAAGAAAGCTGGTTCTCCTTCTTCTACCAGTTCTGGGTTACCCAGCGCCCCTCGACTAGGGTTGGATTTCACACCCGTTTCTCCCCTCCATGCATCTCTGGGATTATACCTGGCTTTAGCTCGCACAGGTCCTGTGAATGTTGTCACAACAGCTGCATTGTTCATATGTGCAACTGCCCTGTTGTGTTGAGCAATTTTAAACACAGCACTGAGGCATGGTAAGAAACAAAAACGATTCAGGTTCGCACAGTGCTAGTTAGGGGAATAAACAGAAGTCTACTCTCCTTGGATTCAAATCCTGTTTCTTCAGGAGGATGTCAGTGTGGTCCTTGTCTCATCCGTATGTTACGGACAACTATGAAATGGCTTCAGAAGGTCATGGTGGCGATAAAGTAGACTTGATTACTAGTGCATGGCAAAGTCCCGGGGTTTGCCTAAATTGGGGTTTCAATTCAAAAAGTCAGACCCCAGACTACAACCCATTAACCCAAAGTCCAGGAAATTTTCACTAATTCCTCAAAAGTGGACTGGACAGCAACATCTGACATGTACCCAGTGCTCATGGTAGGGCACGGCCTCTGGTCCTCCCAGACCCCCTGTCAATTCTATGTTCCTTGGTGGGTGGTGCTCCGCACTACAAGCTGTACCATCGCTTATCTTCTATGAGCACAGATCAAGATTATGTTGGCTGTTTTGGCAGTCACCTCGCCATGTTGACTCATTCTGAGCAGGCAGTGAAAACCCAGAGTGTTTTTACCACATGCGCCAGCACCCAGCTGCATTCCTTCCCATTTAGGATTGGCACAGTTGGAGACTTAAGACACCAGTCTGAGGAGCTGTCTCCCTTGTTCTCTTTGGCTCACTATTATACCTACCTGGTAAGATGGTCTCCTGTGTCCCCAAGGACACCCTAGATCCTTGTAATATGCCTTTCCTTTCCCCCTAGATTAGTTTGAGTGCTTGCCTGGTACTTACCATATTAAAAAAAAAACAGAAATACCATCCTCTGGCTTCCATGTCTAGGAGGAAAGAGGGGTAAAAGATGCCAGGGGAAAAGGCTAAGAAAGCAACCATGGGGGCTTGTGCCATGTGCCCAGGCTTTCACAGCTTGTGATAATACTGCCATTGGTCATGAGCTTTTCTGCTGAGCATGCATATGACCTTGTGATGGTTAGTTTTAATTGTCAACTTGATGCAACCTAAACTCACGTGGAAAGAGAGTCTCAACGAGGGGTTGTCTAGCTCAGGTTGACCTGTGGCCATGTCTGGGGGGAGATTGTTTAGCTCAGGTTAACCTGTGGCCATGTCTGGTGGAAGTTGTTTAGATCACGTTGACCTGTGACCTTGTCTGGAGGGCAATTGTATTGATTGCTTTAATCGATGTGGGAAGACCCAGCCTGAAAAGTGGGCACCCCGTTTCTTAGTTTTCAGCCCTGACTGTAGAGGAGGAATGAAAGTGAGTCGACTCCTAGGCATTTCTATCTCCTTACTCCAGGCTGTGACTGTGATGTGGCTAGCTGCTTCAAGTTCATACCTCGACTTCCCTGCTATAATGAACTATAACCTGGAATTGCAAGTGGAGAAAAATCTTCCTTCTGTAAGTTGCATTGGGTCAGCGTATTTTATCACAGCCATAGGAACAAAACTAGAAAATGCCTGGGTTCGATAAGCAGCCACCTGAATAGACAGAGGACAGAACTGAGGACAGAGGCCATGGTCTTAGAAGACTTGTGCTTCCTGCAGAGGTGGTCCAGGAGGCTCCTAGTCTCCCAGATGTACAATATCCAACCTACATTTTCTCAACTTGCCCACAGGGATCAAATGATGTTTTTTCTTTTGTCTAATTTCTTGCTGAGCTACAAATTCTCTAAGCAACTGCCCCATTTGACTGTGTTTGTCTGCCAGTACTCCATAAAGTGTTTGCTCAGGTAGTCCCCGGGTAGTCAATGGGCCTGTAGACCTCTGGGTGGACTGAAGGCACTCATGGAGCCTAGCAGCATCTCTTCTGTAGTCGTTGGTGAGGTTCTGACTTCTTCAGCGGACGAGTCACCAGGGTTTCTGCTTAGGCGATGTGAGATGCACAGTTAAATAGACACTGGTTTATCTCTAGTTCTCTGCAGGACTCCTGAACAATACCAAAGGGCAGTGAGGATGCAGCCGAAGACTAAGCCGCCTCTGCTTGCTCTGCCACCTTGTCCTTGAGTCCCCCAGTTAGGTCTTATTGATCTCCATCTTCCCTCGATCACTCCCCAGCCTGAGACTCCTGTTCTATTCTGGGAATGGGAAAGCTGTAGCCTGAAAGATCCGTGTTTATCTATGCCTAAATATTCAAAGCTCAAAGTGAATCATCAACTTCCTTCTTCTTCCTCTCTGCCCTCTTTTCTGGCATCCCTTCCTCCAGAGAATGCATCTAAGCTGCCAGGTTGAACAAAGATGGGGAGTGGCCCACAGGAGGAAGGAAAGACTAAAATTAAAAAGCACATCGCTGAATGCTTTAGAAGTGTTAATCCCTTAGACAGTTGAGACAAAGCCAATCAGAAGAACTTTTTATAAGATCACAATGGCGACAAGGAGTCCAGGGAGTAGCCAGAGCAACCCCATAGTGGGGACACACCAGGACCCTGGAGGACAGGGCTCCGTGTCAGGCGGTTCTCTATTTTTATGGTAAACAACTTGAAAGAGGAAAGAACTGTTTTGACTTATGGTTTCAGTCTTTTCGGACCATGGTTGCTTGGCTCTGTTACTTCCTGGCCCGAGGTAAAGAAAAACATTTTTTTTTTCTTTTGGGATGGGGAGTGTGAAGTAAGTCATAGCTGTTCACTTCTTTGTAGCCAGGGAGATAAAGCTAGAGAGATGGCTTGGTGGTTAAAACCATGGACTGCTCTAGAAGAGGACCCAAGTCGTGTTCCCAGTATCCATGCTGGGCAACTCACAGCTGCCAGTAACTCTGGCTAATGTCTCACTTTCCTTGTCTACCCCATACTCTCTCAACTGATTTTCCTTGCTTTGGTTCTCTCTCTCTCTCTCTGTCTCTCTGTCTCTGTCTCTGTCTCTCTCTCTCTCTCTCTTTCTGTGCTTGTCTTTCTTTCCTTTCTTGTTTCTCTATCTTCATCTCCTTTTTTGTCCCCATCTCTTTCTCTCTCTTTCTTTTTTGAGACAAAGTCTCAGGGCAGTTGCAAACTTATCATGGAGTTAAGGATGATCTTAAACTTCTATGCCTCTTGCCTTTGCCTCCCAAAAGCAAGGATTACAGGCATGTGTCACCACATCTGTTGAATGCATTGCTGGGAATCTAACTAGGGCTTTGTGCATGCTAGAACTAACTCTACAAACTGAGCTACATCCCAGTCCACTGGGTTTCAATACTTTGGCAGACATATGTCTGACTTATTCATACTTAGTCATACCTAAAATCTGATTGCACCTATTAGAAATGCTGTCATTTACTTAGCGGAGGACACTATTAAAAACACACAAATAAGAGGGTACCACAGATATTCAATGAGCCACACTGCATCTGCATGCTGTGACGTTGGGGACATCTTGATCCTCTGGCCTCTCCTTTTTCTCATAAGCTGCCAGCCCAGAACTAACCTTCTTCAGTGTTACTCTTCAACAAGGAAGAAACTCAGTGGGCCAGTATAGAGCAAGTGTTTTCCTATGCTTTGCCAGCTTTCCCTGGGGGCAAGATCTCCCGGTCCAAGCCTAACTCAGGGAAGAGACTGTGGAGGTTGGGCAGATATCCCACAATGCTCACATAGGCGCATGGATCACTCTAAAAACACTAGGGTACTTTTTTTTTTTTTTTTTTGCAAATGCTCTCACTTTCAAGTGTCATTTGAATACTGAATCAATAAAGCTAAAGATGAAGGTTCTTTTGCAGGATCAGCCTGTTGGTTTCCGGTGGGACTGCATAGCTGCTCACCCAATACATCATTATTTGGTGTTGCTGCTTTAAATTGTAGGCATCAGGTTTTGTGTTGGTTTTTTTTCCCCCACTTTGGGAAACCTAGCTTGGTTTGCACTTGTAGGGAACATAGTTCACTCAAAATAAATGAAGTGGATCTTTCCAAGGTATAGGCAGAGTTAAGGTAATCCAACAGGTAAGTTAGTGTACTACTCGAGCTAGAAGTTACTAGAAGTTTTACCCTCACTGGACATAAATAGATAAGAAAGGGATCAGTGCGTGGAGCTGAGGAGAGCTGCTGGTAATTGTAGGGATCATAAGAGAAGACACCTGGTAGGGAGTTATGGCCTTCAGTAGAGGGAGGCAGCCTCCTACTAAGGGAACTGGGCAGACGCGTACCTTGAAATCACTCTGCTTTAGTCCACTTCCCTGCCCCAAGGAGCTGAATCTAATCAGAAGCCAGAGGTTAGGAGATCCTATTTCAGATCCATCAATGTTCTCCTCTCTGTGGTCCCAAGCAGGCTCGAAACAGAGGGGTTTGGGAGCAGCAAACGGGAGGAAAGACTTACCACATCCCAAACAGTGTCCCTCTGTGTGTTCATTTCTTCTCTGCTGTTGTCATGAGCTACCCAACCAACTGCAATGCAGAGGAGAAAGGTTTCAATGTGGCCTCCAGCTCCAGAGGGGACACAGTCCATCACAGTAGGGAAGGCAGAGCAGCAGGAGCGCGAGGCTCACCTGGCAGCCGGGAACCAGAGTGAGAGCAGGAAGCCGCTCCTTGTTATAAACCCTCAAGGCTGGCCCTGAAAGGAAGTACTTCCTCCAGCAAAGCTTTACCTCTGTGACTTTCCTGAGCAGTACCACCAAGCGGGGAACAAGTGTTCAAACTCATGAATCTACGAGGGCTGCTTCATATGCAGACAACCGCACTCTGCTGAATGCCTTGCCAGGTGTGTCAGTCCCATGTGTCACGTGCTCTTTGGGCTGGGAGATTAAACACGGGGAGTACAGAGCTCATGTATCCAAGGACTACATCCAGCTTACTATTATGCCTGACTGGTGTTGGGGTGCAATGGAGCATAGAATGTGCGTGCCTGCATGCATCCGGCTTCCCCTTATTAGCCATTCCTATAAGGTTTTGGGGGCAATGAATAGTCTAGTACTCTGCTTGAAGACAGAAGGAATTATGTGCTGCATGAATATTCGTGACTGAGCAAGAGCGTGACTCCTAAGAATAGGAGACTTTGAAAACACCTGGCTGCTCATTCCTCGGCTCCAAGTTTATAGCAAAATTCAATTTCAAATTTATCCAATTCACCAAGACCTCTTTCTTCCTCAAGAGTATGCGAGAACACACAGTTTCTTTTCTCCTGCCTTGTTCACACCGCACCCCCGTCTAATAGCATGCTTCATTTCTTGCTCTTTGTGTAGGTCCCCTGCTCAAGATATGGACTGTGGCTAATTAGACACTGCTTGAGAGTTTGCCTTTCAAAGTTTCATGAATAATTTCAGCACTCAGGATGCCGGAGCAGGATTGCTGCAAGTTTAAGGCTAGCCTGAGCGACATAGTTGGTTCTAGGTCAGCCTGGAATACGTAGTGGGACCTTATCTCAGAACATGGCAGACAGACAGAAAAAAATGCAGGCCGAACGTGCTTCTCCTTCCTCTCCATCTTTTTTTTTTTTTTCGCTTAAAGTAAACAGAAGGTATATCTGCCATTTGCAATCAAGTTGCCGGGAGGGGGATTCCAGACTTACCAGGCTAATGACTGCTGGTCATCCATAGTGTGACTGATGTCTGGAGGGCTTTGCAACCATAGGGCTTAGATTTGAACTCTAGCCTTGACACTTTCTAGTTGTGTGAGCTGAGGCAAATTACATCTCCTCTCAACCTCAGTTTCTTGTCTTCAAAATGGAAACATTTGATGGGATCAGATAACATTAAGTGCTCTCAAAACGTCCCTGACCCATACTGAGCACTCATCTTGCAGCATAAGGTCTTAAGAGTGCAGGCAACTTAAACAGGAAAAGAAAAAAGAGAGAATTATACTTGTTTAAAGAAAGGGAAAAAATGAGAAGGCATGGATGCCCTGGGCTTGATGGGGAAGCCTTGTTAACCAATTGTCTTTAAGAGGTGGGACCAAGTTAGGGTGTGGCTTTCTGGGACCCTGAGAAAAACGGGTGCACGGCCCAGGTGCTCTCTCTTTCTGTGGTTCCCTTGTTGCACAGCTGAGCTTGGACTTCAGCTTCCAGTTTTGTGAGTTTTTCCCCTTATAATAAATAAAAATATAATTATTTATCTTTAAGCTAGTCTGGTTATTTCCCGAATCGAGCTAACTTCTACTATAGGGCCCATGGGTCTACCCCTGCTCCCGGGGTTCATTTTGAGGAGAGTATCTGGCCAGACAGTGTTTCCTGTTTGTTCCTGTACTCCCTGTGCCGCCCCCCCCCCCGGTGATTAGCTATAGGGCATTGCTTACTCCATCTTGGATGTGGCAATTTCCCACCTGTCTGGGGGGAATTCCTTGTGCAGCAGCTAGGTATAAAAGGATTTTCCCAAGGTTGAATAAACGGCAGTCGGCTGATGTCCTTTCAAATGACCGAGGTCTTTTGTGTGTTCTTTCAATCTCCAGGCCCTTGCCCGGCTCGCGTACGGTACAGTGGTGTGTGAACTGTACCGAGAGGGTAACGCAGGCGCAGGTGTTACATTCTACATGGACTGACTTCAGTGGCTTCTCAGGACTGCCACCATCAGACCACCCATGCTAGGTAGGCTAAGTGTGGAAAGAACAACTCCAGAGCTTTGTGTAAAGGGGCACTCAGGATGAGTCCCTGCCTTTTCATTTTTCAAGAAAACAGAGAGGCCGGTGGATGTGTCTGGTTTTCTTTTTCTTTTGTTTTGCTCCTTTTCTGGGAAAGTTCATGAGTTCTTGGCCCTAAATAAGCTTAGCTCTCCCCAGCTTCCCACAAGGAAATTAAAATTTCAAGTCCGGCACAGAAGTTTCTATCATTGATGGAATCGTTTGCTGCCATCACTGTCCATCAGGAGGAGCCAGAAGGGAGGATGGGATTCCACAGCAAAAGAGAAATATTCCTTCCCTGACCTCCCTTAGACACTTGGACACCCGTGTATGTAAGGTAGCACTCTCAAGGATGCATGCGCACAACTATACATACCCATATGTAAACAAATGGTTGTCCCAGAGATAATTGTTTCTAGTATTGTCTGTGTCCAGTGCCTATGGGTACCCATTTTTCTCTCTGTGTGGGAACAAATAATTGGAGGCCAGAGGTTAACATCAGGTGTCTTCCTTGATTTTCTATTTTTGTTGACACATTTCTCTCACTGATTGGCTACACTGGCTGGCCAGTGAGATCCAGGGATCAGGCTGCTTCTTTGTCCTTAGGAATTGGTTTACAGCGCTTGCACCAGTGCTCCCTGCTTTTCCATGGGTGTTGGGGATACAAACTCCGGTCCTCGTGCCCGGATGGCCAGTCATTTACTTACTTAGCCATCTTCTCAACCTTTCTTGGGGATCATTTTCACCCTTATTTATTTTAAACAAGATTTCAACCCATCTATTACATTAGGTGTACTTACTTGCCCCAAACCAGAAGTTGAGAAGAAAGAGGAGGGGGTGAGGAGTGTTATCATCATGGTTGTGTTCTGTTCATGCCTTCTAGAATATTCTGAAGCAATAAAATGGTCGAAAAGATGCCTACAGTTCATTTAAGAATAGACTTCAAAAGGGGTTCTACGAGATGTCAAGAAACTGCTAAAGCTTGCTTCTTTAGTTTTTCAGTGTAACTTTTGGAAGTTTCATAGACAATCAATATAGTTTAGGAGTCAAGCAACTGTGCTCTGAGCCAGTCTGGGATTGATTATTGGGGTTTTCCCTTACGGGTAGTGACACTTTTTGAGTCTTTCTTCTAAGTTTTTAGTGTTAATATCCCTAAACCCATATGTATTGAGATTGTGTTCAGCCGAATAGAAGATCGGACAATAGTGTTAAATAGAAGCTGATTTTTTTTTTTTATGTGACAAGAAGATTGGAGGTGGCAATCCAGGGTTAGCACAGTCATAGGGCTCCTTCAAGGTCTCAGGCTTCTTCTGTCTTGCCATTATAATAGTTATCTTTCTCAGGACTGTGGCAAAAGCTCTGTAAGGAAGTGCTACTTTGAGCCACAGGATTATTCAGTAATTAGTCAGCCTCATTTCACAAGGTCAACCCATCAGAGTCAGGGATTCTGTAGGGAGGATGAAATCAGATGCAAGGCATGTTGGAATTATCACCTTGTGAATAAAGTGGCTGTTTGATTACTGAATACTCTTGTGACTTGTAGCAAGGAAGGAAGGGTTTGAAGTACAAGCTGTCGCAGTAGCGAAGCGATGGCAGCAAGAGCCTGAGGCAGCTGGTCACACTGCATCAGCAGTCAGGGAGCCGGGAGGGATGAATGCTGGTTCTCAGCTTGGTTTTTTTCTTTTTATTCATTCTGGGACCGCAGCCCTGGAATGGTGGTACTCACATTTAGCACAGGTCTTCCCACAGATGACAGTTTGAGGGAGGAAAAGTTTTATTTTAGTTTACAGTTCCAGGTTACAGCCCCCATCACTGAGGAAAGTCAGGGCAAGGACTCAAGCAGAAACCATGGAGGTGTGCTGGTTATGCCCTTGCTCAAAGGTTCATTCTCAGCTAGTTTTCTTATGTCACACAGACCCACCTATGTAGGAATATATATATATTCATATATATATATATGAATATATATATAGTGGACTGGGCCCTCCCATAGTCAATCTCTATGTGATACAAGCAACTCTTCAGCTGAGGTTCCCTCTTCCCAATTGACTTAAGGTTGTGTTAACTTGATAATAAAAGCTAAACAGGGTGCCACCTCAGTAATCTAGCCTAGAAGCTCCTTTGCAACCATGCTCAGAGGCTCATTTCTTCTGCTGCTGTGGGACAATGACCTTGTACCCTGTCACTTATAGTGTATTGTTTTAATAAAACACTGATTGGCTAGTAGCCAGGCAGGACGTATTGGTGGGGCAACCAGACAGGAAGTAGAGGCAGGGTGATGAGAACAGGAGAATTCTGGGAAGAGGAACCAGTCAGTTTGCAGTCATCACAGAGGAAGCCAGACACAGAGGAAGCAAGATGAGAATGCCTCACTGATAAAAGGTACCAGCCACAGGGCTAACATAGACAAGAATAATGGGCTAATTTAAGATGTAAGAATTAGTTAATAAGAAGCATGAGCTAATAGGTCAACTAGTTTATAATTAACGTAGACCTCATGTGTTTCTTTGGGACTGAACAACTGCAGGACTGGGCAGGACAGAAACCTCTGCCAACATTCGGCCACTCTAGATCCTTTCTAATTGACAATCAGCATTAACCATCACACCACCCAAGCTTTCTGGACCACAGATGGCTGCTCCATTTGTAGGCAAGATAGTAGAAAAGTTGGGAAGTTGAAAAGATGAACTCGATCCACTGGTCTGTGTGGAAGAGCTTTCTTCAAAGTCTCACTTAGTGGCTGTGTGTTACTCCTCATTGGTTACAACTCCATGCAAATGACCAGCCTGAATGGCAGTGGGATGTCAGTTACTCTAGTTCAATGCGTTGTTTCTGTTCATCATGTCTTTCCCTACCAGCACTGAGCTTTTGTTAGGAAGAAGGCAGGCCCCATCAGTATTTGTCACACCTGTCTTGGCAAACTTGTGAGAGGATTTGCTGAGACAATTCGCCTTAAACTCCTGGCTGAATGCCTGACATGTAGTAACTATTATTACCTAGCGGTGTTATCCACATCTTAGAGGATCTCCCAGCGAGGAAGGAAAGGGAGGCACAGTCTTCTTGGCATTCTGGGTCTCCTCCTGCCTCTGTCGCCTCCTGACTGTTTCTGACTCATGATTGTGACTCATATAATCTCATCTTCCTGCATCTTCTCTCACTGCTGTGATTCTCAAAGGCACCACCTGCTATTTTGAAAACCTGTAGCAGGAAATAGCGCTATCATTTAAATGTAATTTAATATATATTTCCTTCATGAATAAGTCTATATCTGTGTGTTTATTTCTTTTCTCTCAACCAGGTTACAAATTTCTACAGGGTAGGAATCATATTTTATTTCCACATCCATGCCTCAAACTCCTGATTCTTGGCTCTTATATTCAAATTGATGTCCACAGTAAATAGAAAATAGGGCGTTCTGCAGTTTTCGGTATGTGTGTAAGTTGGTGGAAGAACAGGGGACATAGAATCCAGGAGTTTGTTCACATACATATTGAATGAAAAAAAGAAATAAAAAGAAAAGGACAGGACATGATTGCTCCTAGGTATGGTGGAGGAGAAAGTTTATTCTAGATATGTGGGAGATTAGAGTCAGAATAGAGATATCTGGGAAAGTCTAGAGTGGATTGACTAGGCTAAGCTATGCCATGTTTGGGGGCTAGGGGAGAAAGGAGAAGGGAACCAGGTCCAGTAGCCAGGAGGCCAAAGGACCAAAAGGGAAGGGTAACCAAAACATCTGTAATGCATAGAAAAGAACCTCTGAGGGAGGGGCAGCCCAGCCCCTGGATTGGAGAATTCAGGGGGGAGGGCAAGGCATGCGAACCATAGGGAGGGACTGAGGGATGCTGGGAGAACCAGGAAGCCAGGTCCCCTTTGATATGTTAAATAGGCACCTCAGTGTTTGTCCCAGGTTTGAAACTTAACACATATGACAGTGGCTCATTCCGTGAGAGCCAAAGTTATATTTTAAGTTTTAATTAGTATGCCATAGAAATTCGTGAAACAAAACTGCCTCTGTAAGCCCTTTGCCCTGGGCAGAGAGTTCCTGAAATGCTGGAGGCTGTTGTTTGGGGGGGCGGGGTAACAAGTCACATGTTCAATCCCCTAAACAAGTTTGTTTGACCCATCTGCACTGTTTATGCTTGATCACATGTGAGGGAGGTTCACAGGCAGAAAATACATCAGGATGCACACTTGCCTCTGATCGGATGTATGCTGGAGGTATGGCAAGATGTATGCTTGCCCCTGATTGGACCTGATAGGAAATACTTAAGCCACTGCGAAACTTGATTGAGGGCCATTTTTCTGGAGAACGAGAGACATCCTCCTGGCCAATATCTAATTAGAGCTTGCTTCAAATTTGACGTTAAACTGTGGTAATGGTCTTATTCCCAACCGGTGGAATTAACGATTCTCTTTCAAACATTTGTTATATTTGTTTCTCAAAACTAAAATAGCCAAGGTGTCATGAGATAGCTGTGCCTCACAGACACCCTCAGAATGAGGAAGGATAAAAAGCAAGGCTTAGAATCCTATCTGGACTCAAACATTCATGCTCTCTCACTCATTCATTTCTCTATGCACCCACCCACCAACCCAGCCCCTGATGTTTCTTAGGTGCAGCTCTGAGAGCACAGCTCTCTTGAGAGCATGGCTCCTCCCAATTTGAATTAATGGACTTTTTAGCCTTGTAAAAGTCACTCTCTCTGAATTCTTTAAAAATTTTTATTAACTTAAAATTTTTTATTATTATTTATATTATTTATTTATTATTTCTTTATTTTTTGAGATCTCGATATAAATCACATCATTTCCCCGTTCCTGTTCCTCCCTCCAAACACTCTGTCTTAGTTAGGGTTTTTATTGCTGTAAAGAGACACCAGGACCATGGCAACTCTTTTAAAGAAAATATTTAATTCGGATGGTTAGCTTATAGTTTCAGAGGTTCAGTCCATTATCATCATGATGTCCCCATCATGATGGTGACATCAGGCAGACATAGTGCTGGAGGAATAACTGAGAGTCCTACATCTTGCAGGCAACAAGAAGTTGACTGACAGCCTGAGCAGTATCCTGAGCATTATCCTGAGCATAGGGAAACCTCAAAGCCCGCCCCTACAGTGACACACTTCCTCCAACAAGGCCACACCCACTCCAACAAAACCGCACCTCCTAATAGTGCTACTCCCTGCAAGATTGTGGGTACCAATTACATTCAAACGACCACATCCTCCCATATACTCGCCTTGCTCTCTTTCAAATTCTCACTCTCTTTTTTCATTGTTAATTTCATGTTTGTATGTATTTGTATATATATATATTCTTAAGCATGATCTGCTCAGTTTGTATAATGTTACTTCTATGTGTGCTTTCAGGGCTGATCATTTGGTATTGCATAGCCAATTTGCGTGCTCTTCCCTGAGGAAGACTATTCCTCCCATTCTCGGCATTCCTTCGTTTCCTGCAGTTCCTCCTGGGCTTTCCCCCACCCCACCTCAGCATGTCTGTTGTTGCTCTTGTTCAGTCACATTTAGGCCTTCATGTTAGTGAGACTTAATGAGTGTCGCTCCTGACGTGACTAGGACACACAGTCTCACAGCAAACTCCCTGATCCTCTGACTCTTATAGTCTTTCTTCCTTTCTTCTGAAATACTCCCTGACCTCAGGCTCTAGAATTGTTTTGTAGATGTACCCACTGGAACTGGAATTCACAACTTTGCATTTTAATTGGTTGCTTTCCATCTGCTGCAAAGAGAAGTCCCTTTACTTACCTGTGGATATAAAGACAATTGTTTAGAATGTACTTAGGGATTATGCCGGTTTAGTAAAGTCAGGGAAGTGGTTCTTCTTCAGGACCTATGACTTCACCAGCTTTGAGTAGCTGGCCAGTTTTCTAGTACCAGGTATGGCGTCCCTCTTGTTCAGTGTATCTTAAGTCCAATTAGAGAGTCACTGGTATGCCAAGGTTATGTGTGCCACTTCTGTGCCCTTACAGTTATTGTGCCATGCTGGTCATTGGTTGTGGTTTATAGTCATCATAGCTGGGTTAATTGCAACATCAAGCAACCGTTAGTTGCTTCCCTCTTTTGGAAGCTTGTATAGTGCCTTCTGGTACCAAGAAAGATAGTCCGTCTTCAGGGAGGAGCATTTGTGTGTCTTTGGATTTTAACCAAGGAACTTCTTGGCCCATTCACATCAAAACCATCCCCTAAAGTTGACTGAGCCATGTACATTCTTAGGGATTTCTGCAAAGTGGTAATAAAACAAGAACATGAGTCATGACAATTATGGGTGGGAAATCCCTATATTTTACTTCCTTATTTCTATGCAATGTGTCCTGGTCCCTTAGGGGTCAAACATGAGCCACTCGTATCCTGTTATACTTCCAGCCCAGTGGAAGGGAAAGGGTTTGTCTTCAGAGAAGAGTGGGTCTTATCCCTCTAAATGAATCTGTTCAGAAAACAACTGAGCTCCTACGATCCTGGCACAGGTAACAATACATAGCCTTACGACTGGAAGTGTTAGCCTTTTATTTTCAATGCTGGACTTGGAACTCTGGTCCTGTACACGCTAGTCAACTGCTTAAATACTGAGACACACAACCAGACTGAACATAGCCACGTGAAAAATCAATTAAGTAGCCAAGCAAATATTTTACCTGACTAATTAATAGGCTTACATCAATCTTTGTAGACCGATAGAACACTTGTTGAGTGCCAGATCCTGTCTGTAATTACTTAAGTACCCATTCCCCTTAGACCCTTTAGAGGAATGGCTGAGCCTTGAGAAGTGTGAGGAGAGAGTAATTATTAGTGCCTTCTGCTGTGTGTTGAACCTGTGACAGGGTCAAGGAGAACGGGAGACAGAAAATAAGATCTGAAATGCAGGCACACACCACCTGCCCATTAGGATACCTCGTATCATTTGAGAGGATGTCAAAGATCAATGTGGTGGCATTTTTAGGTGGAGATGGTCAGATATAGCTCCTTTGCATCTAGTCCTGAGTCCATCCAGGTTCACAACATGAAGGAGATACGAAAATATCCCCATGGCCCCTTTAGAGGAGAAGACAGTTGATTGCCACGGGCCCCCTGTGATGTGGTTTGACTGTATTAGGTAGTTAGATATGGAGACCACTAGGGTTAGGCCATTCTGTAAATGCTCCTACCTCCCCTTTCCCTGGATATACTAGAAACATCACACCTGCCCCTCCTTAGGATTTAAAATACTATGTGGAGAGGTGAAGTCTCAGGGCTTTGTTGTGATCTATTAAGGGAAAGGTAATTCCTCTTGTTAAAAGAATAGGATCTACTCCTGGCCCTTGGTAGAGACCCTATGTTCTGGTCTTCTCCAGAGGCTAGCGCTTTTCTTATGGCTGCCTCTTTCCTTTAGGGTTAATGGAGCTGGACCTGCCAGTCACCTGGACAGGAAACCACCTCTCAGTAAACTTGATTTACCTAAGGACACACTAAGGAGTGGGAGGAATAATTGTGTACTTACACACCCTAGAAGCCCCTCCTCCAAAGTAATTGCTTGTAGGTATATTCGTGCCACAGTTCTATCAGCTATGAATACATTAGCAATGGTGTGGCCAGAGGAAAAGCCTGTTCCCCGGACCAACCACACCACCACTGTTAGGTGGGACAGATAACCTTGCCAAGAGGTCAGGCAAGTCTGAAAAGCCTCCAGGGAACTTAGCGACTCTCCGGGGAAGAAAAGAAAGAGAGCAGGGAGGGAGAGAGATTTTCATTCACTTGAACAAACGACACAGAAATAAAGGACTTTAGCCAGAGAGATACAGTACTATGAAGACTTGGGGGAAATAGGAGATCTCGTTCCCTTTGCATTGACAGTGGTTCCAGAATTGTGACTGTGAATTCTACATCAGCAACAGGAATTCAAGTTAAAAACAGCCTCAAAGATTTCTTTTTCTCATCTTATTATTCTTGGCTTCTTCCTCAAAGGGCCTCATAATCTGAAGTGGCTGCCAGGACCAAGGTGGATATTAAACCTATGAATAATGGCTGAGGTTTTGTCTGTCTATAGACTCCATATATACCCCAAGGGAGTTCGTATTCATATTCATCTTTTAATCAATGGAGAGGGCAGAGGATGACTCAACTTGTTCCTGCTCTGAAGAAGCTTAGGATATCCATGATTAGAGTGCTTGTAGGTTCTGTTTTCTTCTAAATGTGGTCCAGGCCAGGAGGTAGCGTTTAGGAGGGAAGCAAGGGGCCTGGAAAGGAGCCAGTGCCTTCATCCTCAGCTTCTTTCTCAAATATCCACTCCTAGATTCACAGGCTCACACAGAGCCAGGCCTCCCCACAAGTCCTAGAGTGATCTTGCCAGAGGCTCTTTCCTCTTCTTAGAGCCTGAAGAAGAAAAGCTTATGAAAAAAAAAAAAGATACAAACAAAAGACCTTACTCTGGTAAAACCCAAGAGACAAGAAAAGACTCTAATGGTTTCCTGGAGTTAGCAGAGAGAGGAGAGTGGCTAGCTGGAGCATAGAGAATTTTAAGAACAAGGAGACCACTTTCTATGATACCACAATTAGGACCATACATCATCATAGATTTGTCAAAACCTACAGGATATGTGACACCAAGAATGAACCCATATCTAACTCTGGACTTTGGGTGGCGATGATACATCAAAGTGGGTTCAATTGTGGGGGTTGTTGATAAGGGAGAAGGATGTATACATGGGAAAAGAAAATATATGGCTAGCTCTGTATCTTTCTCCTGATTTGCTGTGACTCTAGAGCTGCTCAGAGAATATTAGGCCTTTGAAAAGCATCAGCAACAAAAGCCACCGTCCCACCTACTCTGCAGAGAGCAGCAGTTGACAGATTCACTATTCTTTCTTCAAAGTATAAGATATGATATGCAATTTATTTCTTATTCTTTTGTTAAATCTCTCATTCTTCTGCAACTGTGTGTGTGTGTGTGTGTGTGTAAGAATGTGGGCACAAGCATGCCATGGCTCACATGTGGAGGTCAGAGAATAACTTCAGGTGTTGATCCTTGCCTTACGCTTTATTTGGGGCGTGGTCTCTTGTTCACGGCTCCACGCGCCAGGCTTGGGAGCCCACTGGCTTCTAGGTATGCACTTGTCTCCATATTCCATCTCTCTGGAGAAGAATTTGGGCTAGTCTTTACTATGCTTCTGGTTTTATGTGGGTCCTGGGGATCTTCAGTTGAATCTTGACCTTTATACAGCAAGTACTTTATCTCCTGGGCCATCTCCTCAGCCCTTTGCTGGTTTCATTCACAGCAAATGAGGCTGCTGGGAAATCGAAGTGGAGACTTCCCCAGTGTGTAGGCTCAGCGTATGAAAACTCAATATACCGACTTAGAAACCCCATCACTTAAGAGGTGATTATTCGTTGCAGAGACAAAGCATTGCTTCTGCTCTGTTCCCCCAGGCGTCTAAGAATTCACTCATAGATCAGGATCTTTTGATGGAAGTCAGAAGGAAGCGGAAAACCCAAGTTCAGACGATAGATCTGGATGAAGTCGGGAACAAAGATGAAGTGCCCCGGAAATCATGTAGATCAATGGAGAACAGGCAGAGGTTGCCAAGTTCGATTTATATACAAATTTGCACGGCATTGAAAGCAGCAGCCTTTATAAAACCCAACTGGTACTTCTATATGCTGAACTGCAGGAGTAATTTCCATAGCTCTTCATAATAAGAGTGAGAGGCAGCCATTTTCCTCATTTAGCAGACGAGTAAACTGAGGCCCAGGGTAGGGAAAAAAAACTTATCAAAAGTTACAGATGTAAGTCAGTTGTGGTGGGGCATGTTTGCAGTTCTAGTCCTTGAGAGATAGACAGGTGGTTCAGGAGTTCAAGGTCATCCTTGGCTACCCAGTAAGTTCAGGGCTAGGCTGGACCTTGTGAGACCTCCCCACAAACAAACACAGTTCCAGATGCTTCAAGTTCTCATTACTTCATAAATCAACAAGACATAAAGTACCTCTCATTTTTTTTTCACCCTTTGACCTAAAGAGTTAATCACCATTCTCTGCTCTATTTGAAAAACGATCTTTGAAAAAGGAAAGTATTTTTGGAGAGTGTGAGTTAAAGGGTAAACTCGAGTCTTGCTGTTTCTTTTCCCTGGGTGCTCATACTCCCCCATGGATAATTCATCCGGGATGTGAGCTGGAGCCTATTAGAAGTCACTGGGCCTGGGGGAGGAGATAAAACCATGATTAAAGACATCTGAGCCCTTTAGGACAATTTACTATCTTGGATTTCATGTTTAGTAGGAGATGCTAATTCACATACAAGTCTCTGGGGGCATGCAGGGCCTCTTATTTCTGGAATCTCGGGGCATGTCCTTGCTCCTGGACTGGGCTAGGTACTGGGTCTGGAGGGAGGTGCCAGGCCCAGGAATTCTTTGCCGCTGTAAACAGCCTGGCCTTCTGGAAGGACAATCCTTTGCCATAAAACGAAATATGGCTCTAAGTAATCTCTTAGGAGTCAGCTAATTTGTTTTTTCCTCAAAGTTCTATCCAGGCGAGCCAACAAAAAGGTGGAGACCTGGCCTCCGAAAGAAGATGGGGCCCAAAGCGGTAGAGTCACCCGAGGAGTGGCAGGCTGGAGAGAGCCGAGAGGTCCAGATCCGCTCCAGGAGCAGAGTGCACAAAAGGCAACCTGCAGCAGCCTTGGGTTTGTGCAACGAGGAAACCGGAAGCCAGTTTCCAAGATCTATTGCGAATTCTGCAAAGATAGAGACAGAGTAGTAAAAGTCAGCCAGCCCTGAGTTTCAGGTTCTTCCTCCTAAGCAGAGGGTAGATAGGGTACTGGGATTGGGATGCTAATGAAGAAGGTTGATCACTTACCAAATGACGCTTTTTTTTTCTTGGTAAACGCCATTTTTGCGATGAATGTTTCAAATATTGGGCAGCTTTATGGAGTAGGAATTGTCAAGTCAAGTTCTCCATTCTTCAGCTGAGGCAACCAGAACAGAGACAGACAGAAGGACTTTCCTGAGGTCACACAGAACTCCAAGTTTTGGATCTAGATTGCCTAATTTTAGATGTTGCTCTCCTCTATGGTATGGACTTGTTTTGAGTGCTGGAAGTCAAGGTTTGAGTGCTGGAAGCTTTGTCCCTAAGATGGTGATGAGGCAGTGGCCCCTTTAAGAGGAGGGGTGTAGAGGAAGGGAATGAAATGGGGGGGCATCACCTTTGAAAGGATTAGTATAGTTCTACCACTGCAGTTAGTCACCACTGGTGACTGGTTTGTTAACTGAATCCCTCTTACTTCCTAAATTGTGGTGTGACCTTTTCTCCCTCTCAAATGTTGTCCCATCCTTGTGCCCTCTGGGGCATAGCCAGAAGGCCCTCACCAAAGACTTAACAGACAGGGTTGCCCAAGCTTGAACTTTCAGTCCTTAAAACAATGAGCTATGTAAGTCTCTTTTCTTTTAAATTTCATTTGTTGTTGTTGTGTGTGCACAGTGCCATCAGAAGACAGAGGTGTGCCACTCTGGAGTTGGAGTTCACTCATTAGTCTAGGAACAGAACTTAGGCCTTTGGGAAGAGCAGTACTTGCTCTTAACTGCTGAGCCATCTTTTGAGCCCCAAAACTTTGTTCTCTATACACTGTACAGGCCAGGTGTGTGCTCAGGTATTTTGTCATAGCAAAAGGACACAGACTAAGATATAATTCCAACCACTGCCATCTTCATCTGTGAGGTGGGAATACTCATATTCCTGCCTCATAGGGTCACAGTCGGGACAAACTGATGGCACAGACCCAACTTCTTAACACAGATAGTTGTTGGTTGTGGTAATCGCTTGTTAAGTGAAGTGAATTTGTTTAGTTTGGGGATGCTACCAAAATAGGAGGCTTAATTATTGCCTACAAATGCATAAAAAATGTCTTTAATAGTTCATATACATTTGGTGAATATTGACCCTCATTAAGTCTGTGTCATCCTAGAAGAGAATTTAATATAAACATGAGAAACTTAATTGGTTGTAAAAATAATTTGACCTTCATGGTGGGTATAACATTTCTTAAGAAATGATTATAGTTTGTTGTGAAAGTGGAATTCATGATGCTGAAATAAAGACCTACCATTTGAGGTGGTCCCATATACAAACACACAGGTTGTGCTCGACACAAAACTGGGGGCCAGGGTGCCACTTACACTGTGGTCTATGTATGGCACTTCCTGGAAGGCTAAACCTAGCCTTTTGTGGAAGTCTGGCTGTCTACCTACCTCTTAATGGTACAAAGGAAGAACTCGAGCAGGGTGCTTCTAAGTGGATAAGCAATGCAGGAGCATTAGACTCTTGATTCAATGAGATTTAGCAATACCTGAACTAGAAGTTTTCCACATGTATTGATTAC
>PVIU01004538.1:0-125480 GCA_004026605.1 Ondatra zibethicus | reverse complement strand
GAAATAGAAAACGCTATCCTGAGTGAGGTAACCCAAACCCAGAAAGATGATTATGGTATGTACTCACTCATTAGTGGACCCTAGCCATAAAACAAAGGACACTAAGCTTATAGCTCACAAGCCCAGAGAAGCCGAATAGCAAGGTGAACCCAAAGAAAGCATATACAGATCCTCCTGGAAATTGGAAGCAAACAAGATCACCAGGCAAAAGTTGGAAGTACAGGGCCGGGTACAGAGGTAGGGATAGAGGGGATAGAGTAAGGGGAGGAGGGAAGGAGAAGGGAGAAGGGAGAAGGGAAGGACTGGGGAGAGCTTGGGGGAGTGGGAGAGTGGAGATGGAGGAAAGGTGGATATTGGAGAAGGGAATAAGATATCTACATTAAGGGAGTCATTTTAGGACTGGCATGATACTTGGCTCTGGAGGGCATCCCAGGTGTCCAAGGGGATGTCCCCAGCTAGGTACTTGGGCAGCAGAGGAGAGGGTGCCGGAACTAGCCTTGTCCCAGAGTCAGATTGATGATTATCTTATCACCACCATAGAAATTTCATCCGATGGATGGAGATAGAGACAGAGACCCACATTCACATCAGAGCAATGGATTGAGCTCCCAAGGTCCAGTCGAAGGGCAGAAGGTGGGAGAAGATGAGCAAGGAAGTTAGGACCGTGAGGGGCTGGTCTACCCACTGAGACAGTGTGCCTGATCTAACGGGAGCTCACCAAATCCAGCTGGACTGGGACTGAATGAGCATATGATCAAACCGGACTCTCGAAATGTGGCTGCCAATGGGGGCAGACTGAGAAGCCATCAACAATGACACTAGGACCTATGTTTTCTGCATGTATTATCTTTTTGGGAGCCTAGTCTATTTGGATGCACACCTTCCTAGGCCGGGATGTAGGCGGGAGGGCCTTGGACTTCCCACAGGGCAGGGCACCATGCCCTCTTTTAAGGAAGCAGGGGGAGGGAGGAGAGGTGGGAGGGAGCGGGAGGGGACTGGAAGAAGGGGAGGAAATGTAAAATTTTTTTAATGAAAAAATAAAAGAATATGGAAAAAATAAATGTATGTACATCACATTGAAAAAAAAAAGAAGCTGTCAGAGAAGTGTGGAGACCTTTCTTTGACTAAGTTCTTTTCTTTAAGCATAAAGTAAGCTACTGGAGAAACTTTAAGGGAAAGCAGAACCCTGCTCAGGATGTGATGTTGAGAACAGAAAACACAAGGACAAGTGCTGAAAGAAGCTATTATGGTATTGTGATAATCTAGTGTGAGATGATGAGATGATCATGGCTCATTCAGATGGCAGGGATGCTATGTAGTGGTTATATATAACCACTGCCCATGCCACATATATATTTGAATTTTCATAAATAAGAAATGTTGGTACAAGCAATTAGAATGGTGTGAGAGAGGAACATGTTTGGAAAGAAATACAAGGAAGGGACTTTCATGTATCTTTTTTTGTTTGAGATGTGTAAGAGTTCACTCTCCAGTTTGGCATGCAAGTTAGCAGTTGGATAAATTAGTCTGGACTGCTAGGGAAAAAAGTCTTTGCTAGAAATAGGCATTTATATGTATGAATTTGAATAGAATTATGGGTACCAGAGACCACATAGATTAATGGGAAGGAGTAGAGAAATATTAACCAATGATAACATATTGTATGAGTTAAAAAGCTAGGATCTGTGTTTTCATCAGAAAGTAATGATAAATATTGATGAGATACATATGCCTATATATACAAGTATTGAAATGACTCATAGTAGCCCATAAAACTGTAAACCCTTTATGATTTTATTTATTGGTTTAAAAATAACTTTAGGGGCTGGAGAGATAGAACCATAGTTGGGAACACTTATTGCTCTTGCAGAAGACCAGGATTCAGCTCAC
This sequence comes from Ondatra zibethicus, assembly GCA_004026605.1. Taxonomy (NCBI): domain Eukaryota; kingdom Metazoa; phylum Chordata; class Mammalia; order Rodentia; family Cricetidae; genus Ondatra; species Ondatra zibethicus. The sequence goes on along the minus strand of PVIU01004538.1, from coordinate 123,590 downwards.
AACACTCACACGGTAGCTTACAACCACCTGTAACTACAACTCCAGGGTATTCAATGTTCTCTTCTGGCTTCTGTATGCACAAGGCATGCTTTTGTGCATTCATTCCAGGAACTCACAGAAATACATAGAGTAAAATTATCTTTAAAAATATTTTAAGAAATTATTATCATGGAGATGACACTTAAAGTCATGAAATCAAATGATATTTTCTCACCCCAGAGTAAAATCAAAATTCTATAAATTATTGAAGAAGAGGATACAAAGTGTTCCAAGACAATTCAAGAATGTTTTGAAATTTAAGTGTTAAGATTTTAAAGGAACCAGGAAGGAGATCTGCCTAATAAGCCGGAAGAAAAGTTGGAACAAATATTTAATGGTTTCAGCATGATAGATTTTCTCTCTCACTGATCTCTTTGAGACACTTCTTCCAAGGAAAATGGTGTTTCTGTTTCACATATCCAACCACCTAGCCAGGTTCCCTCTAAGTCCAGTCTGGACTTGCCATTCTCTGAACATTTTGCATTTTAACACTTAAAAGGAGAAAGATTATTGGAGAACCTATCTACTCTTTTATTTGACCTGGTAGTGGTATGCAAATTACTTCCATACATGATTCCATGTTTTATTAGTAGATACCATGTCTGTGAATAAGGCTTAGAAATATGGTCTAACAGTGAACTATGTTATATTAAACTGAACTTTAAAAATGATCAGTGACAGTGTTCTATTTTCTAGTCTGGAAGGACATTCTGCACATCATTTCTCTGAATTTTCATTCTGCCCTCTCCTTCATTGTCCTGTGGAGTCACTGACAGCATTTATGTATATATCCATAATGGTTTGCCTATTTACTGAGGATGTAGATGTTCAAAACATATCATTGAATAAAAAGATGAAAATCTTAAAACTGTATAATATTTTATACTTTAAAAAATAATCAGATAATTTTTGGTATTAAGCCTATTTTGACCACTTGCTAGGGACTCACAAAGGTTAACTGCTTTGCATAAAATCACCCCAGTGGCAAATGATGGATGTGGCCCTTCCTTGAACCCAGCTTTCCTATTTCAGGAAGATGAATACCCTTGATCATTCTTCTCATTTAGATTCAGTTGCAACAGGCCTAAAGTGAAAATGAAATATTCAAATGACTAAAGTCTGATATGTAATTTACTAAGAGTTTTACTATAACCTCTATTTAAGTATTGATCTAGGATTATGATACAGATCATGAGCTATTTTAGTTTCTAATGACATTATATTGTGTGGAATATATAGTTACAGAGGCATTGACATTAAAATTTAAAATTATTGAAGCAAGTTGGAAGAGACAGCAAATGAAATTGAACAAAGATGATTCAATTAAATGACTACAGGGTAGAAAAGAGACAAATATCATCAGAATTAACATTGAAACAATAAATAAGAGATTCTCCTGCAAAGAGTCAAGAAAACCCATTGGATAAACAAATTGTTATCTTCGTTTTGGTCAAGTCTCTACCACGAGCTATTTATTAGAAGGCTGGATTCATTTTTTGGCTCTGGACCTCATGATGCTTCTCATGTGGACTGCTTAATATCTATTTCTGGGTTTAGGTACATTTTTATAATAGCTGTTAAAATACCAATATTATCAGGCAACAGGAATTTACTAGTAAAGGTGTTTGTACTTGTGACAGGAAACTTCAATCTTTCTATATTCATTCTTTCAGCTTTGCCCTTTGTGAATTGATTGTCTGCAGGTTAGGAGTTTCTTCCTGATGATGTCATTGCAGCAGGTTCCAGATTCATACTGTCTCTTGTCAGAACCTAGAACAAAACAGAGCTGAAGTGTATCTGGGTGTAGGTCAAGTTTTTCTGTGTCCCAGCAGTCGCTCCCAAATAACCACAAGAGATCTATTATAAATTATAAATGCTCAGTTGATAGTTCAGGCTTATTACTAACTAGCTCTTACAACTTAAAATAACCCATTTCTATTAATCTATGTATTGCTATGTGACTTATGACATTAACTGTGCTAGAGCTTGTCTTATTCCCTCTGTGTCTCCTGGCAACTCCACTGACTCTGCCCATCTTCTTCACAGAATTCTTTCTGCATCTAGCTGTCCTGCCTACACTTCTTGTCTGGCTACCAGTCAATCAGCTTTTTATTAACAATGAGAGCAACACATTTTCACAGTGTGCAGGATTATTCCACAGCATGTGAGTATGGGGTGCTAGCCTTCCTGTTGACCACTGTGTCTCCTGCAAGAGTCATGTATCCAGATTGAAGCATCAGGGTTGAAGAGAAGAGATAACTGTTGAGAGCAGACGGTGAGAGAATTTCAGAGAAAGACAATTATTTCTCAAAAGAAACACATGGAGGTAAGATTGGATTTTTACTTTATTATTTGTACTGAATGAGTGAAGTCTCAAGTAAATGTGCATTGTTTGAATATACACACTCAAGTCAAGTTTTCCAATGCCTCAGTCCCATGGGAAATGACAAATCCTTCACTGGGGTAAGCTTACCAAAATGACAAAGTCTTCCCCCAAATGAGCCTATGCAAATGACAAAATCTTCTCTCCTGGTCTGTGTTCAAATGTGAGAGTGTGAGAGGAAAATGTACACCATAGCTTTGTCCCTATAGATGTTTTGAACCTGAAGACTGCTCCCCTACAGACTGCTCCTACTGAGGTCAGTTAAATCTATCTTATTCAGCTGTTAACTCTGCCTCCTTGTCCAAATCTCCAACCTGAGCTTCCCAGATGCTGTGAGTTCTCCATCAGAGAGCCCAGTCCACCTGATCTCAGCTTGCCTGTGTACCTGTATTTTTTCTTTAATCATTCATTTATTACTCTAGGCAGGTTAATCCCTGTGGCCACACTTCCAACAGGGCAGGGCACCATGCCCTCTTTCAAGGAAGAAGGGGGAGGGAGGAGGGGTGGGGGGTAGTGGGAGGGGACCGGGAGAAGGGGAAGAAAGGAAAAAAAAAATTTTTTTTTTATCTTTAATTATGTTCTTGAATGGAAAAAATAAAAGAAAACAATGTATGGAAAAAAAATAAAAAAAAAAAGATAATTACATTCTCTTTAAAGAAGTCGTCTATTTCTGTCTACATTCTTTAGGATTAAAGATAAATAAATTCTCTTGAAAGAAGTATTCCAAAAAAAAAAAAAAAAGAATACAGCAATTACTACTTGTTTAGATATAGAATAATGATTACACGTAATACTTCATCAATTGCTATTTAACAAATTAATAAATGAGAGGTTTTAATTTTTTTTACATTTTCGTCGATTTCCTCCATGTTCTGTTAGAGGACTTTATTAAATTTACCATTTCTTTGACTATGTGATTCAATTCTTCTCCCTAGTTTTCCAAATATGGTATTTTCCCTTCCATGTCATCCAATCTATTGGTGAGGCTTTCTAACTGAGCTTTCTATTAGCTTACTGAAGTTTTCCTTTTCAGTTTTATTTCTGTTTGTGATTTCTTCAGATATTCTAACTTTACTAAATTCTGTTTTCATGATTTCAATTGTATTCCCATTTCATCCAACTTTTGTGTTTTCTTGGTCTTTATTCTGGAATTTATTCATATCCTTTCAGAGTTCCCTGAACGTATTTATAAATCCCATCCCTAACTATTTTGTGTGTGTGTGTGTGTGTGTGTGTGTGTGATCCAAATTGCTTTCCTAAGGGCAGATTACTGTAGGCGGAAATTGCTCATTGGTTTCCCAGCTGCCCAGACCCGAAATAATCACTCAGAAACTATGTTAATTAAATCACTCTTTGACCAATTACTTAAGCATATTGCTAGCTAGCTCTTATATCTTAAATTAACCCATTTCTATTAATCTGTGTATTGCCATGAGGTCATGATTTACCAGGCAAAGTTACGGCATCTGTCTCCTCCAGTGGCTACATGGTGTCTCACTGACTACATCTTCTTTCTCCCAGTATTTAGGTTAGTTTTCCTGCCTAGCTCTTTTCTGCCCTATCACAGGCCAAAGCAACTTCTTTATTCATTAACCAATAAAAGCAACACATATACAGAAGGACTTCCCATATCATTTTACTATGGGAGTACTACATTTCAAAGGGGAATTATTACAGTGGATTTTCAAGCAGTGTGTTTGGATAGGACCTGTGCATTTGGAGTTAGATTGCATAGCATTTTTTGTCTTCTCCTTGAAAATTTTCTGGGCATGTTTTCTGAGCACTCCTCATTTCCTGTATATCATTGCTTCTCTTGACTCGATGTTTTGGAAAACCTTTCTTTAAATAAATTCTGAAGTATTTCTTTAAATACTCAGAGAAATTATAGTTCCTGTTTTTCATGAACTCTAAGATCCATTTCATGGCAAAAAACAATGACATTTATTCTCTGTCTCTGTTTCTCTCACTATTCTTACCTATCTTTTCTCTATTTTAAATCTGAAAATTTTAACAGTAGTATTAAGGAGGTGCCAGAAACAATTGAATGTGGATTTTCTTCAGTGTGTCCTGGCCTCTCTAGCCTTATAACCTTTGTTTAAAATGTCATTTTCCATTTAATTAACACCTTTGTAATCTTGCATATTTTCATGTTCTTGTAATTCTTTTCAAAAGATTCTGATCTATTGTGGAAGACCAAATTTTATTTGGGATTTGGCTAGTATTTCTTTTTATATTTACTTATTTTAGTCTTCTGGTAAAACCAGTGCCCTATTTTAATATAAAATACATTTTTATTTCCTGCTAATTTTATTCTAAATGGTATTTTCATATTTTCAATGGAAATTGTCTTCAGTTACAAATTTTTCTATAGTTTTAAAGAGGAGAAAATTTGTTTCTTTTCACAGAAAATAGGCAAATAAATCTCAGTGTTCTAGAAATTCTGGTAATTGTTAGCTTTCGCACTCCAAATCTGTTAGTGTGCTTAAAATGATACTTCAGATTTTCAGTCTTCCAACAGAGAAATGATGAAATTTAATTAACTTTACTAGAATTGCTTGAAAATTACTTATATTACTACATATCACTGTAGATTTTACTTCGCAATTTGGAACTCCAGAAGAACATTTGAGATCCTTTTTCAGTCCTTTATAGCACCCCTATTTCCCTTCTGCTCACCATTCATTTTGTTTGCCTTCTTATTTAAAGGTAAATAAATAACAGAATTTATTTTGAGTAGTTTTATTTGAACAAAATCTGTGTTAGAAATTGTAAGATTTTCCACATAGTCTGATGTTAACCTTAATTTGCCTTTTACATTAGCAATTTGCTCTAGTTGGGTACTTTTATTACAACTGATGACTCATTAACCAAATTGATAGTTTGTATGAGAGTTCCTTGTAAGTTTTTCAGACTCTGAGTTGTGACATATGTATATTTTAATATATTTGTTATTGAAGTATGATAAAAATAATAGTTTCATTGCACTAGCCATCTCCACTGACTGGTTGTCGCTGATTTTTTTTTGTCTCCTTAGCTTTTCCTTTTCTTCATGGTCATGTGCCTGGAGTGTTATGATCATCTTTCAGAGTAGCTTTTTTCACTTAGAAATAGTCATTTAATAGGATTCCTTAATAAGTTTTGTAGTTTAGCAGTTCATTTCTTATTATCATTAATGCTCTGTTGTAGGTATGTGTCATATATTTTTATCTACTTATCACTTGAGTGATATCTTGGTTTTTTCTTACTTAGCAATTATGAACAGATATACTATAAAGTTCTCTCTTGTCTTTGTCAGTAGAATACAATTCATAGCTTCATTCAGAGCATTTTTTTAGCATGGTCACTAAATTAGCCTCTGCAGAGATTTAGCCAAAGCCCATGACCCCAGGTGAACTTCTAATGAATTTCCAAGTGACTCCTTTAGTATATTGATGTTACAGGTCAATATATTAACCACAGATACTGCCAAGACCAATAAAAGTCTCTCTTTGTGAGTTTGTATGTCTAGTATATAGGAAAGTAGTTTGTTAGGCCTTATACTCTCTGAGGAGTGGATGGGGAGTCGGGTGGGAAAAAGGTGGGGGAGTGGGAGGGTTGGAGGGAAGGGGAACTGCAGTTCATATGTAAAATGAAAAACAACTTTTAAATAAAAACTGCCGGTGGTGGCGAATGCCTTTAATCCCAGCACTCGGGGTGGGGGGTGCAGAGGCAGGCAGATCTCTGTGAGTTCGAGGCCAGTTTGGTCTACAAGAGCTAGTTCTAGGACAGGCACCAAAGCTACAGAGGAACCTTGTCTCAAAAGAGAAACCCCTCCCCCCAAAATTTAAAAACTATCTTATAACAAGAAGTGAACATCAGTAATTAAAACAGCAGAATAAATCAGGAAGACCTCCGTGTCAAAGATAACTTCAGTGTATTCACATTTGTCTGGAGTTGTCAAGAGGAGGAGTCCCATGACATAGGCCTCACTGAAAACAATGCTGAAGTATGAGAATTAGCAAATCAATATCCACTTCATAGCAGTCTGTGGCATTTCCTTTAAAATACACATGTATCTTAAATTCCACTTTTTATTGTGTTCTAAAAACCTGTCATGTGAAGTCTTATTGAAGGATATGAAGATAAAACCTGCTGATGCCATAATTCATTAAAATTATTAAAAGGCCATGAGTAATGGGTCAAAAGGGAAACAAAAAGGACATGAGTAATAGGTCAGAAGGGAAACAGTGAAAGTAATACTATGCCTTCAGAAGGGATACTTATTATTATGAAAATATGATATAAAAACTTACATTATTATCATAGTATGACATTACTTTTGTATGTTACATCCCTGTTAAATTTTCCAGTTAATTCTGTGGAAAGTGTTCCATTTTTTTTTCAGGTTATATTCTCTTTTATTTTTAACTGAACACCCCCTAAAACTCAGTTATCTTAAATATTTCATTGGTACAGAAATTCAACTAGACATCATTATTTTTAGTAGTAACTGAATAAAACTAATAGAACATTTTAGGAACAGAATATGAAGAAATTTACAGATGGGGAAGGACTATGAAAGAAACAGTCATGGCTGACATTATTGAAGCTCTTGAGTTTGTTGATGGACTAGGATGTTTCTGAAGCCCATAATCAGACGCACACAATTTATCTTTATAATAAATGAATATGGATATAAAACAAAATAAAATTAAGACTTGCTGATTAAGTAAAGCTGAGGCTGAAGTAGGAAAATAATTTTTGACTATGATGCCATAGTCATTTTCACCATGAGGTCAAGGTACCAATGAGAGGAGAGCATGTGCAGAAGAGATGAGGAGATAATGGGGGCAAAATCCAGAAGGTGCCCCTTTTATGTCCCCCAAGGGAGGTGCCAAGTAATGACTCATAACGTTAAGCTCAAGAAACCCTTGAAAGGTACTTACTGTGGTCTGATTACAGTGTGTGTCCTCTCCACTCCCCCTCCCCTCCTATCTGTCTTCCTACTCATTATCATAAGTTCCAAAATCTCAAGTAGAAAAGACTCAGTGACACTTGTTTAATTTCTTCCTTTGCATGCATTTCAACATTTCTCGGTTATTTCCATTTGTAAGTTTCATTCACCCTAATCCCAATATCTAACTTCCAATTATATTAACGTTACCTGATTTAGGTTCTATTGCTTTGCTAGACAAAAGAATTAACCTTCACTTAGCAATTTAAATATTCAAATCAAGATTGAAGTAATTAAAATTATAAGTAACCTGTTATGGGCCATGTGAAAGAAATTCGTGGATCTCCCAGAAACTAATGGCTACTGGGAAAATGTTTAAAGGCAGCCTAGTGGGGGAAACCATGCAGCGGTCTGTCAAAAGACAGAGAGGAGAGGTCATTTGTCTTTCTTAATCTGCTGATGAGAAAATATTTAACGTTTCATTCAATAATACAGATAACCTGTTAGAAGAATTCTGACCTCTCATGGATATATTTCCCTTTCCATATATGTACTTCTGGATTCTATAAATTAGATTGTGTATACACCCCATTCCTTCAAGATGCCCTGTATCCTGAAGTGAGCAGTGAAATGCAGTATTATATTTGTGGAAAATCTGTGGAACTAACCGTATTTTTGAGCCATTTCCAGTGATAATAATGTTAAATGAGGTATAAATTTCAAGGAAATGGCCTTGGAAAATGTTGCTTAATGAAGAGGAAAAATGTTGAAAACTGATAAAAGATTAAAAATTCAGATTTAAAATGGAAATGGGACTATTTGGAGAGCTGCGATGAAGCAAGCACTTTGTCAGGTCTGTTCAAGCAGCAGTCAGGGTTGAGTTGGGTAAGTGTGAGGGCAGATCTGCTCTCATTTCTGGATACCAGTTTGGAGGGAGACTTCAATATTTGTTGGCTGGTGTGATAGTAATGATATTTAACCCATAATGATCTCTATTCATCTTTCCTAATAAACCCAATATGAAAAATAATCAACAGGGTAAAAAACACAAAAAACTAACTCTGACTCCAAACCCCATGGAGCCAGAATGAAATGAATTAGTAGAAGCCTAACTTTTATTTAAAGTGATAATTCTCAAATAACTTAGCATAACGCTTCTGAGGATATGTATAAAATAGTTCCTATTTTATACTAGCTTCACCTAAAGCCACTGTGTAAAAAACTAACAATGTTGCATTGAGATTATTAAGTAGTGCCAGTATGTATGAGGATAATGGAGAATATATGCTCTTTGGAAACTGCTTTAGCAAGAGAGTTACATTTATACTGATACAATCAATTTTTTGTGTCTTGTTTTATTCCAGTTAAATAAAAAAGCCCTAAGAAAAGTCCAGAGAGAGTTGTATTTAAGAGGTTTAAAATAAAGTTTCATATATGTCAGAAAGGCTGACCTTCCTGGGAGAGATGAGAAACTCCCTGGCCAGTTGCTTTGTGACCTGCCACTCAGTCACTGAAGTATTGATTCTGAGACACCATTATTTAGATGCCACCCTGTCAGAGATGTTTATCTTCACTTTGAATTTCATCTAGCAATTATTTGGCATGACTGTGTTTCTTTTCCTGAACAACAGATTTTAGTATTATAGAGCTGTAGAGATAGGGAGCATTTTGCAGCCCACTGTCTTTTAATCCATCATTATTTTATTAATGAACCCTTTCTCATAGAGCGCAGAACCCAGTGTCATCCTTCTCAGATGCCTGATGTAATGGTCTGTCCTGTCCCTTTAAGAGACAAGCCCTGCCTACTTCCCCCCACCCCCATCTTTCTGCCTGCCTACAGCCTGAGTCCCTTTTTCTGTGACTCTTCCCACTCTCTCTTTCTCTCTCTCTCTCTGTTTCTTTCCTCATCCCCTTTCTCCCCCCCCTCCTCTTCCCTTCCATAACCCACTAAATAAATATCCAACCTCACTCTGCATGGTGTGTCTATCAGTCTGTCCCTCACCTACCACCTCTCCATCTCCTCTTGGGACTGGCTATTCTTCTTGGTCTCTCACCCACCATATGGCTCCCTGCCTAAGACCTGCTGGCCTTCATGGCCACTTGGGGACTTCCTGCCTGGGACTGGCTGCCTTCTTGGTCTTGGGCCTGCTGTCTGCTGCCACTCAGGGACCTGCAGCATTTCTGACACTGTGCCCCTTGGGGAACTGCAGCGTTTCTGCCGCTGTGGCCCTTGGAGGAAGTAGAGCGTTTTATTTTACCATTACACCTTTGGAACCAGGGACTCCCAACAAATTGGAATAAATGGTTTCAGTGATTGCCTTATTGTGTGAGATAAAATGCCTCACAATAGCAACTTAATAAAGGGTTTATTTTGCCTTATGGTTTGAAACTGCAGTCTGCCATGGTGAGGAAGATATATTGATGGAGTCCTGGAACAGCAGATCACATTTTGCCAGTAGTCAGGAAGCAGAAAGAGATAAATGTTGCTGCTCTTTACTTCCTATCTTTCATTTTCTTTTACTTGACTAGGACCAGAGCCTTTTGGATGGTGTTTCCCTCATTCTGGCTGGGTCTTCTCTACTCAAATAAACTTCTCAGGAAACACTCCCATAGGTGCATAGTATGTCTCCACAGTGATTTCTAAATATGTACGTCAAGGTGACAGTGAAGATTAACCATGACAGGGTTAGTTACTAACAAGTATTTTTTGACATGTGCAAAACAGTTTGTTTCTTTTCAAAACTTAGAAAGTGGTATACTGTATGTGGAATCCAGAGGCATTGGATCACAGGAGTTGAAGTTACAGGTAGTTTGGGTATCTTCAGTAATAAGGACTTATCACCTAATTCTGGTGGGCTATCAGAAGTTATAAAAAGAGCCCATATTGCTATCTGGTCCTTTATGGAACAACAGCTCATAAAGAAGTATCCCATACCTGAAATTTGGATTTTTTAATGGTAAAAAATGACTTCTAGAAGCAGTGTTATCCAGATATTTATGGGATCTTCATTTAACTATTTTTTTCATGAGTCCATTAAAGGGAAGTATTCTATGATCATTTTTTGTGGGGCAGATTATGACAATAAGACATAAACTTGGATAATCTTTTATTGCTTTATTGAATACACTGAAGACTTCCAGATAAAAGGGTAATTCTCCCACTGACTGGACAAGACAGGAACCCATGAGGGCAAAATAGTCCTTTATCACCATAAAAAATTGAAGTAGTATAAATATAAATTCTCGTTACATTAATTAATAAGCCCCTCTCTTTTCCTCTGGAAGACACAACCCAGAGATAAATAATGCTTTTACGTTTGGCGGGGACCAGTCTCAACAAAAATACCTCTTGCCAGGGTAGAGACATGGGGATTAGAAATATAGTAAAGAATATGAAGACACGAATGAAAATAATAAAGTGGAAAAACATATAGGATAGTATCAGGAGGGAATTCCAGTGAGTACTGAAAATTCGCTCACATTTAATTTCCAACTGCTTAAAATACCCCTAACCCCAAAAGGTAAGAGTAAAAACTTTATTAACATGATAGAAGGAAATGAGCATACCAATTGAAGGTTGCAGGCTACAGTCATAGTTAAACATTCTATTCCCAGAACAAAACAAGCCATGCTCACACCCAAACATTCTGTAGGCAAACCACTCCCTGGGTTGAAACCAAAGTTATCTCCTAATGGGAATTGGAACTTAGTTGGATCCTTAGACTTTTGTTTGAGGTGGGAACATATCTACTTCTCTATTCCTGGAGTACAAGAGCTGGCCATTAGCAACACCTGTAGACAATAACCTTGAGAGAGCAGAACTCTCTGCTCTACTTCTTGGTGGGATCTTTGTTTGAGGTAGAAGAGCAATAACCCTGAAGGAACTAGAGGTAATTTCCAACCTTCTGACCTTTGGTCAATGTAGAAATAGGCTCATATTTTTGGGCCTCCAAATAGGTTTATAAAAATTTTGAGTCTTTTTTTCATATAAAATCTCTACTTACTCATTTAGGAAAACCTAGTTTAAAACTTAGCACTACAAATTATGGTATACTAATTCAAGAGACCTTGGCTTATTTATTTTATTTTAGTATTTATTCTTAAATGATCATAGACCATGAAAAATAATATATCCAGTGAGAAGAAAATGAAGAGCTAAATTTCTATCTGTATCTTATGGTCCATCTAAATAAATATAACTACTACTATATTTTGGTGGGAAGGGTTTATCTATAGAACATTGGCCTATTCTGTTGGAGGCCAGCTTCAACAAGGATACCACTTACCAGGTGGGGGCATGGGGATTAGAAAAATAAGTAAAGAGAATGAAGATGCAAGTGAAAATAACAAACAGAAGCATAGGATAGTTAGTATAGGGAAGGAGTTCCCGTGAAAACTGGAATTGCCCTAGTTTAATTTCTATTTGCTTAAAATACCCAGTGCCAAAGAGATAGGAGTAAGATAAAAAGTACATTAACATGATACAAAGAAATGAACAGAACAGTTGAAGGATTACAGGCTACATTCTTAGTTAAACATTCTGTTGCCAGAACAAGACAAGTAATGCCCACACCCTAGACCAAAACATTCTGTAGCTAAACCACTCTCTGAATGGAATCCATAGTTATCCAGCTAAGGGAGTAGGAACCTAGTTGAATTCTTAGAATTTTGTTTGAGGTAGAAACAGATCTACTTCTTAATATCTGAAATACCAGGTCTGGATATTAGCCACAGCTGTTGAAAATAACCTTGAAAGAACAGAACTCTCTGACCTGTTAATTGAACTCTTGACAATAACCTTGAAGGAATAGAAGTCCCAATTCTCTGACCTTTAGTCAAGATAGAATGGACCCATACCTAGGGGCCCTGCCCTGTTAATACCCATGGTGGTATGAGTTCATATGTGTATATCACACAAATGCATAAATTTCTTCCAGCTAGGTTTCACTAGTGTTCCCAAGCCTTGGATTCAGAGTCTAAGAAAGAGGATTATAAAAGGATCATCACTGTTAGTTGTTCTTGAGTTAATTCACTAGGATCTTGATGGGCGATGTCATGTTGAGCACAGGTGAGTTCACTGAGAATTTTCTTTCTATTTCTCAAAGCGTTTGTTTTCACAGTATGTGACTCTAGCCATGAGGAGCAAAGCTGTTCCTGCAGATAAAATGCCACATGAACAAGTTGACAAAGGTAGGAAACATATGGTGAAGTTAGTACATGTTGCTAAATGTAAATACCACTTGAAATGATCTTTTTAATTACTGCACAGTTGGCTGTGAGAATGTAAAACCGAAATATCTAATTATTCCATTAAAATTCCAACCAAAGAGAAAGAAACAAAACAGGCATATAAGGAATATGTTTATATTTTTGTACACACACACACATATATTATATATGTAATATATATACATTCATAAATACACACATATATATGTTATATATATCCATACATATACACACATATTATATATGTAATATATACAGTCACACACATATTATATATGTGATATATATACATTCACACACATATCATATATGTAAAACACATGCCCATATATACACATATATAATATATGTAATATATACATTCACACACACATATATATATTATACATGTAATATATACACATTCATAAATACACACATATATTATATATGCAATATATATGCATTCATACATACACACATATATATTATATGTAATATATACATTTACACACATATTATATATATGACATATATACATTCACACACATATCATATATGTAATATATACATTCACACATATATATTATATATGTAATATATACATTCACACACATATTATATGTGTGACATATATACATTCATACACACATATATTGTATATGCAATATATATATACATTCATACATACACACATTGTATTATATATGTAATATATGTACATTCATATACATACACACATATATTATATATAATATATACATTCATACATATACACACACATCTATATTACATATGCAATATATACACATTCATACACACACATATATATTATATATGTAATATATATACATTCATACATATACATATATGTGAGTAGGACTGATAAAGACAATTTTTTGCTATTTCGAACAAAACTTATAGTTAGCTGAGATTTACAATTTTTAGTTAACTTTTTTATTATAACAATAAGCACCCCACAGTTTATTTTTTAAAAAATAAGCAACTTTGATGTTTAATTTCTTTCCTTTTGATGTGGGATTGTCATCATATCTTTCTTTAATACTCATGAGTCGACTAGCTACATTATGTCATAAGTACTGGAAATAGAGGAGGGGAGAGGGTACCCAAGATTCTGAATTATTAAATTAAACATATACCTTTAACTGGATTACTGGATGATCTGCACACCACTGGCTCTATTTTTTTTTTTTAATTCTAGCCACTGGCTTGAAGATGCTAGTTCAAGGGCATGTCCATTCTTTCTTTGCTATTTAGATGCCTCTCTTATACCTGTTTGGTTAGTTAGAAGCCTAAGTCAGTAAAATGAGAGCTTTTCAGAAGAAATCATCCAAAATAATTCTCTTAGTTGATTTTCAGTAGAAGTGACAAAATCATAGCCAGGAAAACTCATGAAATAAAACATTTAATTTGTGGCTTACTGTTCCAGAGTCTTAGAAGTCATGACTAGCTTGGCAGGGAGAAAGGTAGTAGGAAGGCAGGCATAGCACTAGAACTGTAGCTGAGAGCTTACATATGATCCACAGGTATGAGACAGAGAGTAAAAGAGTTAACTGGTAAAGGTGTAGGCTTTTAAAACTGCAAACCCTGCTTCCAGTGACACACTTCCTCTTACAATGCCACATGTCCTAATCTTTCCCAAACAGCTCAATGAACTCTGAACAAAACATTCAAACATATGAACTGAGGGTACAGGGGACATTCTGATTCAAATGCCACAGTAATCCTGCAGAAATCACCTTAATTCTCTAGGAGAGAAGTAGTGCTGAGCTCATATCTAGCTCTTGACTTTGACACAAGACTTGATCTTTGCAAACTCAGTCCTCGGACTTCTCTACTCTGATAGTTAAAGATGGTCTTTTGAGTTCTTCAGTTTGGTGAGTTTCTTGGCTGGCAAGAAAGCAGTCATCTGTCTCATCTGTTTACCCTGGTGTGTGTTTTCTAAGTGTGGCTATTCATTCAGTTTTCTGTGATGGGTTAAAAAATCATAAAGAAAACAATATGATTTGTTATCTTTATCATACCCCTTAATAATATACAGAGATCCACTTCATTCTAACTTGTGTAGTCACAGAATAATGTGTCAGATACTGTCAGAGTTAAAAATAGTGATAGGTTTGTTTTAAGAGACTAAAGAAGATCCAAGATATTTTCTTTGCAATTGAAGAATGTGTCAGGAAACTTTATAATACTCTGGGGTTAAAGTTCACTGTTTAATTGAAGTCAAAGAATTACAGGCAATGATAAATTAGCTTTCAAAAAACAGACATTTTCAGGCAACATTTTCTACAGCTTGTAATGGTATATTTATTATGTATTTGGAACTGAAACTCCCTAGGTATCTGCTGAAGATCATTTTACAGATCATTGCCATTTTTGAGAAACAGAATGATGAAAAGGTGTAGGCAGAGTTTTGCTGTCCCAACTACCTGCTGCTGATATCTGACACAGATGTTTAATATTGCTTAACAAAGGCTCTGCTGATAGCTCAGGCTTGTTACCTGCTAACTCTTAAACTTAAATTAATCCATATTTCTTATCTCTGCTTCACCATGTGACTCATGGCTCATCACCTCATTTTCTACACCTCCTGCTCCCTTGGCAGTTGGCTTTTGTATCCCTGACTGCACCTGTCTTCATCCCAGCATCCTTAGTTTAATTGTCCTACCTAATTTCATCTTGTCTTGCTGTAGGTCAGTCAGCTTATTTATCAGCCAATAAGAGTAATACATATTCACAATGTACAGATGGCTTATTCCACAGCAGAAAGGAGCCAATATTTCAAATGTAGAGCCTGGAGTCATAGGAAATGACATCTAATGAAAGTGAAACAGTCTAATAAATTCTGAAGTCCTTTCTTGCTTTGAGATTTTGAAATATTTTGTGGGATTTCTATTGATCATTATCAATTATTTTACTGGAAGAATATTAGTTCTTTATTTAAAATCTAAAAGAAAAACTGTCATTCTCTATAAAGAACTCATATACTTGAAGTGTTTGTGTTCCTAGTTTTGGTATGTGGCATGATGCCTCTGGGTTTTGATTCCAGTATGGAGCCTATAATAGATCACAGAATGTTGTTGCAGATTAAGCAAGAGGAGCTTGAACAATGACTGTTTTACCTCTGTCACATGTAATATGAGGATAACAATTGGAGCCTACTGCAGTATTTTAACTTAACTTACTCTTTACTATTCTTGGGTTTTAGCTCAATCTACCTTGTTGAAAAACAAGTGCAAATTTTCAATTTTTAAATAATTTATGAGCTTGTTAATTAAATCACATGACATATCCCAGGTTTTCTTTTGTTCTTTTTTTTTTCTTTTTAGGCTATTTCTTTAACTTTTTATTTTAAAAAGTCAAACTTTTTTTTATTTTACATACTAATCCCAGTTCCCACTCCCTCCCCTCCTATTCCCTCCAACTTGGTCGCACCTCCCCATCGACTCCTCAGAGAGGGTAAGATATATTGCTTTGAGGAAGGATCAAGGCCCTCCCTACTATATCAAGTCTGAGCAAGGTATCCATCCAAGGGGAATGGGTTCCAAAAAGCCAGTACAAGCAGTAGGGATAAATCCTGGTCCCACTGCCAGTGGTCTCGGTGCCTGCCCCAGCCGCACAACTGTCACCCACATCCAGAGGGCCTAGTTTGGTCCTATGCTGGATCCTTCCCTGTCCTGCCAGAGTTGGTAAGCTCCAATTAGCTCAGGTAAGCTATTACAGTGGGTATCCCCATCATGGTCTTAACCTCTTTGGTCACATTCTCACTCCTTCTACTCTTTGACTAGACTTTGGGAGCTCAGCCCAGTGCTCCGCTGTGGCTCTCTGTCTCTGCTTCCATCATTTGCTGGTTGAAGGTTCTATGGTGACATTTAAGAGAGTCATCAATCTGACTACAGGGCAGGACCAGTTCAGGTACCCTCTCTACTGCTTAGAGTCTTAGCTGGGGTCATCCTTGTAGATTCCTGTGAATTTCTCTAGTGCCAAGTTTCTTGCTAGCCCCATAATGGCCCCCTCAATCAAGATATCTCTTTCCTTGCTCTCGCTCTCTGTCCTTCCTCCATCGTGACTATCCCATTCTCTCAAATTCTCCTCCCCCATCCTCTTCTCTCCTTCTCCCCCTTTGCCCTCCCCAGGAGGATCTATATATATTTCTCTTAGGGTTCTCTTAGCTTCTCTGAGGTTGTGAATTATAGTCTTGTTATTCTTTGCTTTACAGCTAGTATCCACTTATGAGTGAGTACATACCATGCTCATATTTCTGGGTCTGGGTTGCTTCACTCAGGATGTTTTTTTTTTTCTAGGTCCATCCATTTGCATGCAATTTTCAAGATGTCATTTTTTTTAACTGTTGAGTAGTACTCCATTGTGTAAATATACCATATTTTCTTTATCCATTCTTTGGTTGAGGGGCATCTAGGTTGTTTCCAGGTTCTGACTAATACAAATAATGCTGCTAGGAATATAGTTGAACAAATGACTGAACATCCTTTAGGTATATGCTCAAGACTGATATTGCTGGGTCCTGAGGTAGGTTGATTCCCAATTTTCTGAGAAACCACCATACTGATTTCCAGAGTGGTTGTGCAAGTTTACATTCCCACCAGCAATGGAGGAGTGTTCCCCTTACTCTGCATCCTCTCCAGCATAAGCTATCGTTGGTGTTTTTGATCTTAGCCATTCTGATTGGTATAAGATGGTATCTCAGATTCATTTTGATTTGCATTTCCCTGAATACTAAGGATGTTAAACATTTTCTTAAGTATCTTTTGGCCATTTGAGATTTCTCTTTTGAGAATTCTGTTCCTCCATTTTTTAAGGATTATTTGGTATTTTGTCCTTTTAAAACAAACTTTAGAATCAACTTCCTCAGGATCAACTTTGATTTCTATCATAAAAATGACAGTTACTGAATGCTGAACTGCAGTCAGGTCAAATCTAATCTCATCCTGTATTGAGGAAGTTCCTGTGGAGGACATTTGGTGACATGCATTTAAAAATTGATTTTTAAATTTACTTTCTTTAAATATTAAGTAATCTTATTGGTGATGTTTATGCTGCTTGGATAGTATATTATGATCACATTTTTGCCTAGAATTGTTGAGAGTGCTGTGGTTAGTTTTTGGCCTCAGAGGCAATTATTAGGACAATGTTCTAGCTCCACCTCTTATAAATGCTATAACCGGGGCACTTTTACTATCGTTCCTAAATCTCAGTGGTTTTTGTAAACTGTGCATGTTGATCATAGTCTATCTCACAGAACCATGACACAATTAAATCACGTGATTCATTAAAGTAATCTGAGTAGTGCTAGAAGCATACAGAAAATAAAATAAATATTGGCTGCATTCACTTGACTGAGCACACAACTTATTCATGGGCTGAAAATGTCTGTATACTTGGATACTGAACCTGTAAGTTCATGAATATCACAATATTATTTGAGATGAGATAAAAATTACAGTGGTAATGATTGATATTTGGAATTAAAAAGTTCACAAATTTATGGGACAGTATTCTTGAAAGACATGTAGAATCAACGTAAAGAAAAGATATCTTATAAGTTATTTTTCTTTTTCTTTTGTATTAGTTGAGATCATCCTAAGTACTTAAAGACAACTGTCCTATTAGAAATCCTTCTGTATTCATCAAAAATGAAACGCTTTTATTATTTATTTACTTATTTTTGTAAGTACACATGCTTGCATGGTATATATTTGTAGACACAACATGGCATGCATGCAAAGGCCAGAAGTCAACTTGTAGGGGTCAGTTTTCTTCTACTTTCTGGATTCCTACTGTTGAACTCAGTTCACCTGGTGTGGTAGCAAGTATCTCTACTAGGTAAGACACTTTACCAGTTCTTATTCCTATTCTTTTAACTTATTGTCACAGAAGCTACATTTTGGTTAGTGTTTAATAAATTCTGTTGTATTTTATTTGATCTTAAAAGTGTTCTATTATATATATGTATATATATCAGCTGATCTTTATATTTCAGCTGTTTCTATTTAATTTATCAATAAAAAAGAGATATGCTGTTTCCTTGTGCCATAATTGTTTTCAATTCTATCGAACTTGAAAAAAAATTAGATATCTATCCTGTGAATTTTAAACAAGATATCAAGGTTTATGAGGGTGCTGTTAACTTTGAGGCTTTAAATCTTGATTTCTAAAGCATTACCACATATAAAAAACTATGTGAGCCATTTGCTAAAACTACAGTTCATATGACACTGGCTTTCAGAAAACTGAGTTGATTCTTGAGACTTGCCTTCATAACAAAATACAGGCAAGATAACTGGATGAGATCCGGAATGTTAGTTACAGAAATTGTAAGAGTAAAATTAATGCATATTAGGGAACCATCTAACACTCCCTCTTTTCACAGAATGACTTTCAGAAACTCACTCTAGAGGCAAGCTCCTTTCTATTTTTAGAGTGATGGCTCTGGCTCGGGTCTTTGCCCTGAACTGCAGCAGGAGGTGACATAAAGAGCGTCTTCTTTGTTACTCTAACCTTGACTTGTAGCAGGTGGGTAACCCTCTGGAACTCCACTTAGGTCCTCTGAGCCTCAGTCCCTTTTCTATAAATAACAGGGTAAATGACTGTTGGAGGCTGTTGAGAGGATTAAGAGAAATAAGAGCTGTCGAAAAGATGTTGCCATAGTGCCTGGTATATCTTCAAAAATCAATATATGTTAGTTCTTTCCCCATTTATCTGCCACATTTCTGCCACTTATCTGTCTCCAGTCTCAGAGCCTTTATGACCTCTGCTGCTACAATATTTACTTGAATTTAAGACACTTCTTTGCTTTGTTCTCTTGCTCACTGTGACCTTGGCTGTTAGGTTCTGAATCTTCACTTTGTTTTGTCCAAATGAGATAATAGGTTTGACAGCATTATGTTGCTCTCATGAGGTTCTGAAGCCAAGATCTACATTTAGCAATATGATGCTATTTCTGCCAATTACAAAATCTTAAAGCAAAATGATGACCCTAAAAATGTTGGAGTAATAAAATATTATTTGTTTGGAATCAATTTCTTTGTGTACTATATTACACATTGTCTTAAACTTGTCTGTGCAGTACCTTATCCTCTAAGAAATTATACAAATTAAAGTGCAGTTTTCCTTCTGAGAGACAATTTAACAAAAGTATTCCTCATGTTCCAGCTAATCCAACAGTGACTGGCTATGAAGGGGAAGTCCCAGGAAGCCAGGAGTTTCTCAGCCCATCATGCTGGATATCCCGGATGGTCTTCAGTGTATGTACCCTGAGATCCTGAAGAAGTAAGTTTTGATGTCAGTGAAAAATGGACTTGCTAGTAAAGTGAGCACAAACACGGAGAGAGAGAGAGAGAGAGAGAGAGAGAGAGAGAGAGAGAGAGAGAGAGAGAGATCCCTCTTCTCTGTCCCTGTATAGGCTTCCAGCAGGAGATAAGGCCCAGATTAGATCTGCATTAAAAATCTGAATTATAAGTGTGTCTTCCTATTGCAAAGATCCAGATTAAAAGTATATCTTCCCACTTCAAATTAAGCAGAAATCCTTCACAGGTGTGCGTTCATTTTTGTTTTTTTTAATGAATTCCAGATGTAGTCAAGTTGACAACCAAGAGTAGCCATCACAAAGTGCCATAATCGATTTGGTTGGAGCCTTCACTGCTTGTCCCTCCAGAAGTATGAGCTGTTTTCTAAGTCCCAGGTAATCTTATCTATAAATTATACATCCCAGCCACAGTTTCAACTTCCTTCTCTTTTCCCAGTACCTTCCCAACACAACCCTTTTGTTCCTACTTCCCAATCCACTCCTTCTCTGTTTCTGTTTAGGAAATGCCAGGTCTCCCATGAGTATCTACAAAATGTGGCATATCAAGTTGCAGTAAAACTAAGCACCACCTGATGTATAAAGGCTAGGCAAAGTGACCTAGCCTGAGGGGTAGGATCCCCCCCAAAAAAAACAGAAAAAAAGTCAGAGACAACCCCTGTTCCCACCGTTAGGAGTTCCACAAGAGGACCAAACTACACATCTGTAATGTGTATGCTGAGTGCCTAGGTCAGACTCTGTGAACCCCTATGAGCAGAGGTTTGTTGACTCTGAATTTTCTTATGGTGTCCTTGACCCCTCTGGTTCCTATAATCCTTTCCTCTCTTCTTCTGCAGGATTCCCAAACTCCACCTGATGTTTGGCAGTGAGTCTGCATCTGTTTTGATCAGTTGCTGGATGAAGCGTCTCTGATGACAATTGGGCTAAGCACCAATCTGGTCACAGGACATGGTCAGTTCAGGGTAAGTATCCAACATTGCAAGGAGTCTTAAATGGGCTTAGGTTTATAGATTCCATTGCACTAGATTTTTACCTTACCTTGAAATGCCACCCCCCTTTTCAGTAGTCTCTTTCAGTACCCTTCACCTCTATTCCCCCCCGAACCCTGAGACCTCAACCTGATCACTTATGTTCCAATCCCCACCTGCCCTCAGGATACTCAAGAAATCTCTCCTATTTCCCCTTCGCTGGAAGATCTGGGCATTCTTCCATGAACCCTCTTTGTTGCCTAGTCTCTCTGAGTCTGTGGACTGTAGCTTAGTTATCCTTTATAACTAATATCTACTTATAAGTGAGTACATACCATTTTTGTCTTTCTTGATCTGGATTACCTCACTCAGAATGATTTTTCTCTAGTTACATCCATTTGCCTTCAAATATTCTGGTGTCCTTGTTTTTAACAGCTGGGTAATACTCCATTACATGAGTGTACCACATTTTCTTTGTCCATTCCTCAACTGAGGGACATCTAGGTTGTTTCCAGGTTCTGGCTATTATAAATAAAGCTGCTGTAAACATAATTGAAAACGTGTCCTCTTGGTACAATTGAGCAACCTTTGGGTGCCCAAGAGTGGTATAGCTGGATCTTGTGATAGATTGATTCCCAGTTTTCTGAGAAACTGCCACATTGACTTCCAAAATTTTTCAAGATTTTTTTTCAAAGTTTATTTAGAAATGTGTTGGGATTTTAATGGGTATTACACTGAATCTATAGATTGCTTTTGGTAAGATGTCCACTTTTATTATGTTAATCCTACAAATCCATGTACTTGGGAGATCTTTCCATCTTCTGATATCTTCATCAATTTCTTTCTTCAGATATTTTAAGTTCTTATCATACAGTTCTTTGACTTCCTTGGTTAGAGTTACACCAAATTATGTAATGGTATTTGAGAGTATTATAAAGGGTGTTGATTCTCTGATTTCTTTCTCAGCCTGTTTGTCATTTGTATATAGAGCCATTACTTTTTTTGTGTTAATCTTGTATATAGACACTTGACTAAAAGTGTTTATCAGGTGTAGGAGTTCCCTGGTTGAGTTTTTGGGATCACTTATGTATACCGTCATATCATCTGTGAATAATGATACATTTATTTCTTCCTTGCTAATTTGTATCTCTTTGATTTCCTTTAGTTATCTTATTACTCTAGTTAGAACTTCAAGTACTATATTGAATAGGTATGGAGAGAGTGAACAACCTTTTCTTGTTCCTGATTTTAGTGGAATTGTTTTGAGTTTCTCTCCATTTAACTTGATGCTGGCAATCCACTTGCTGTATATTGCCTTGTATCCCTTGTATCCCTGATCTCTCCAAGAATTTTATCATGAAGGGTGTTAGATTTTTTTTTTCAAATGCTTTTCCTAACAAGATGATAATGTGTTTTTTCCTTTCAGTTTGTTTATACAGTGGATTACATTGACAGACTTTTGTATGTTGAACCTTCCCTGCATCTCTGGGATGAAGCCTACTTGGTCATGGTGGATAATCTTGTTGATGTGTTCTTGGATTCGGGTTGCCATTATTTTATTGAGTATTTTTTGCTCCAATGTTCATGAGAAAAATTGTTCTGTGATTCTTTTTCTTTGTTGAATCTTTGTGTGGTTTGGGTACTAGGGTGACTGTGGCCTCATAGAAACAATTTGGAGCTGTGATTAATGTGAATCTGGGCAGAAAAGATAAATTTATTGGCTAGCTGCATTCTAAATGATTGTTTCATATATAAGTTATTCATGTTCACATAGAAATTTTGAAGTTGAAAATCAACTAACAGTCAATAATCTAAATAAAGTTCTCACAGTGTTTATGCCATTTTTTAAAAAGTAATTATTTAATATTTTACTTGACATTCAGGGTTAGAACAACCATAACACAAGAAAGAGAAAATTAAAGCTATAAAATTTCAAATATGGTAGAAAATATTGGTCCTTCAGATATTATAACATTACAACATAATTTTTCTTTATGAATGAAATTACAGATTCATTTAACTATCAGCAGACATCAAACATCACCTAATACATGTGATTACATGAGAATGAAGTATATGTTCCTGTGTATCTGAAAGGACTACATTTTTGCTGATTTTCAATGCCTTCATGTGAAAATTATAAATTTGTACTTTCAAAGAATTGTGATAAAAATCCTTTTTGAGTTTAATTTCTAGTGAAGTATCGTTAGCTAGATCTTCCATTTGTACAACCCATGATGATACTAATGACCATCTTTTTATGACTTTCAACATAAATAATAGAAATATGGAGCTTCAGTATTTGGGTCTGTCAACTTCTAAGTCTCCATCATCCTTCACCTTTTAAATCTGCTGTTCAGGGTTCATAACCAGCAAGAAACTGATGTTTCTATGACCATAAGCAATCATCTCATAATTTTCACATTTTCCTAGGCAGGTGGGCAAGAAACTATTTCTGTTGTAAATGGTAGTTGTAACAAATAATATGATTTATCCAACTCAATCCTCTTTATGTCCTGCAGAGTAAAGCAGAACTATCTTAATGGCAGGGAATTAAGGGGGGTAATTTTGTTGGCAGAGTCATGATTTTATTACTTTACACTCTTCTCAGATTCCCTAAGCACAACTAGCCGAGAATAACCTTTTTGCTTCAGAGCTTGCAAAATCTCAGCATGCCATTTTGGCACAGCAGCTACATGGATCAGAATGGAGATGGCTATTGCAGAAAGATTTACTACAGAAAAGGCCAAGTGTGTTCTAACATGGCTCACGGCTCCTTTAAGATTATGCAGAGATATCCAGTAGGACTTCAAGTTGTCAGTGGCTTGCTTCAGTTTCCCCCAGGGGCATCCTTCAGAAAATAATTTTCTTGTGGTTCCTTTTCTGACCCAAGAGGAACTTATGCCCTGTCCAGAGCTTTGAGGAAATGTACACCAAACACATAATTACAATCACTTGTACATGCCCCCCCACTTCTACCTTCCTATTATGTTTTGAAATATGAGTATTCTGAAAACAATTTCTACTAGATTTATGGAAAGTTTTCCATATCAGTTACTACTATGTTTCCATTATCATTTTGGATTTATGTAAATAAACTAATACTTATTGGTTAAGTATACACTGAACTCTTTGTTAGTCTTTTATATTCTTATTGCTGTTAAATGGACCTGGCTATGAAATAGCTAATAATATCATCATTGATTAGTAAATTGCCTGAGATTCATAAAGTTTTGACAACGTGCTCACCACTAGTAAAGAAGTCTAGATTGGTTTCCCACTTTTGAAATATCACAGCTCTCTTCCTCCTACGATATTTACCGGATAATGATTTAGGATTGCAAAATTATGATATAATCTCTGGGGAATATTATAGTGTTTTTGAAGTTCCCAAGACTTCCCTCATGAGACTCATTTACTAAAATGGGCACAGACATTTTTGCAATCAGAAAAGCAATGGCTAAGTTCATGACGGGAGGAGAGAGCAATGATTATCATTTTTAAAATTTTCAACGTCTCCTATTTATTAAGGGGACTAAGGTTGTGGAAGGATACATTGTTTCTCTAGGGTCAAGCATCATCCTACTTGTGATAGAGTCAGATTGTGTAGTCCTGTATTGACTGATTAAGGGAAATGTCTTAGGGCTTCCCTTGATCTGGAGATCTAAGGGTCACGACAATAAACCCTGACTTTGGTGTTTGAATATTCAAACCAATTTTTGTTCTACTTTTAAAATATGTTTTATTAATTCTTTGGAAATTTCATTCAACATGTTTTATTCATATTCATCCCTGCTCCTCTGACCTATTTCCAGATCTACCATCTCCTACCTCACCTTCCCCAACACTTTGCCCCATCTATTAAAGGATTATTTCTTAAATAGAAGAGACTATCTCAAAGCAGGTGTCCTTGTCCTCTGGGTCTTGCAATCTTTCTGACCCATTCTCCCACAATCTTCCCTGAACCTTACATCTAAGGGTTGTGTTGTAGGTGTATCTTTTGTGGTTGGAAACTCCACAACCAGTTGTTTTCTGAGTTTGACCAGTGTGGCTTTATGTCACAGTGCTCTAAAGCCACAAAACAATCCCACACCAATTTGGAAATTATTATTAAAAGGGGTTATTTATTGGAGGGGAAAAAACTTAGAGATCAATGTCCCAAACCACAGTCCTCTCGTTGCAAACAGGAAACAGAGAGTCTAAACAGTCTGAATGGGAGCCGGAAGCAAGAGAGTGAGTGGAGGGCTGCCACGCTTTTTAAAATAAAAGAGACCACACCCCAGTGGGCTGGTATCTTAAAAGCTATTGGCTGAAGGAACAAAAGGAGCTCCCGCAGTAGTGCCCATCTATTTTCAAAAAAATTTTGCTTGATGAGGGATGAGAACTACACTTACGTGGAGTTTTAAAATTACTTATTTATGTGTTTGTCATAAATAAAAGTATATTTTTGGCCTTTGTGAAATATTCCTGATTGCAGAAATTCCCACAGGAGGATTAATTATTGTAAAATTACAGAATGTTCAATGACTATGGTTCCTATAAGATAGATCTGTGGGTAAGAAATGTGGCACAAGTTATTCTTTTAGCAGCACACATGTGCCTTTGTATGCACCCTTTTTCCTGCAAAATATATAAATGAAAAAATATGGCACACACCTGTAAATCCAGCATCTGAGAGGTGATGGCAGAAGGATCAAGAGTTCCCATATTCCCCTTCATAAAGGGCATGGAGGTTACATGATACTCTGCCTCAAAATGTATTATCTGAAATATTTTATTGGATTTGATCTCTACGGTAATGATACTTTCAACATAATGAGGAATAAATTGAGGTATAGTCTGACGTGCTATACAGAGTTGTGCAGATATTTAGTCTAATTCTAGACTTCTAGAGCTGCTGGAAGATATCCAGGAATA
Organism: Ondatra zibethicus; assembly: GCA_004026605.1. Lineage (NCBI taxonomy): Eukaryota > Metazoa > Chordata > Mammalia > Rodentia > Cricetidae > Ondatra > Ondatra zibethicus. The sequence continues at coordinate 97,797 of PVIU01004538.1, read as the reverse complement.
ATACAGAGCTGTGCTGTTGTCCAAGTCTTACTGATTCCCTTTGGTTCCCCTGTGGCTTTGGTGGTGACACGTTTAGGCTAAGTGCCCTGCAACTCAGGCAGAAGTGGACAGACAGTTTCTAAAAACACAGATATTTGGGTTTGTGTTTTTAGTTACTTTTTCTTGATGAGAGCAACTGGAATTGGTCATGTCAAAAGAACCATTGAAAAAGCAGGCAGGTATTATTTTTCAAACCACCAGCTTGTGCCCTAATCCTTCTGGACTGTCAAGCCCATTCTCGCTTTGCTGGGATGCCTGTAACAGCACAGGGGGAAGACAAGCCCTTACTGACTAACATTTTTGTTATTAGAGACTAATGGGATCCCATTGAGAACCAGGATTTACCATGTTCTCTGAAACTGGGTGGGTCAGAGAGAAGGAGAAGTAGAAGAGGAGAGATAATGTGATGGGAGGTTGACCCTTCAATCTTGTACTTTCTGAATACTTTCAAAGTGTTGTGTCCGCATCTCCCTGGTGACATTGCTACAGTAAGCTGTCTATTCTTCCTAACTTATGGAGAAAACACATCAGGATGCACTTGGAGCTAGATAAAATCAAAATTCTGGTGATTCAAATGTCAACAAGGTTTATCAGATGACAGACAACAGTGACTCCTGGCTATGTTACTCTCAGGCTTTGAAGGACATCTGAGTAAGCATCTACGAGCTCAACACACACTTCAGAACTGTCACAGGAAAGCAGCACAGTAGGCTGAGCAGCAATTACTGGCCTCTTGTACACAGCACAAAATCAATTTTATTTTCCTTTTCTCCTACATCTCATTGGTAGAAAAATAGATGAGGCTATCCATGTGGCAAAATAGAGGAAGATGGTATGTTTGATAGACAACTTGAAGGAGCATAGATAACTTGAAGGAGCATAGATTTATCACAGAGAAATATTCCCTGAAGTGAACTCTAGCCCTCCTGTGCAATATTTATAGTGCAGCATCATACCAATAGCAAGGTTTAAGTGCCCATTACAGCCACCATTGAAAAAAAAACACTAAATAACCTGGGAATTACATCATTGTTGCTGCTGAGCTAGCTCAACTTAATTCATATTTGCTTAAAGTTGAAATGTTTAGAAAGTATAGCTCTAATTGACATTGCATGTATAAAAGTAGAGGAGTAAGTGATGAGACTCAGGGATGGGGAAGCCAAATTTCCTCATTAAGTTCCCAAGGAAGCAGCTCATGCAGATGCTAGGCATATAAGAAGAAACAATCAGACTGTAACCAGTAAAGGACAAGAAGACTGTTATTCAGGACAGTTCAGTGGATGTAAAGATTTAAAATAAGGATTCTGAAAACTCCTACACCTTCCAGGTTACCCCACGCCCATCAAACACCTACTCGCCCCATAGAAAACTACCACTTTTCAGTAACAGGAAGAATTTGAGAGAGGAGATAACTGAAGAAGAGATCCTTGAAAATAAAGAGTGATTTGACTGGTAGTCATTAAGAACTTATTTTTAAGGTTAATCTGTGAGGTATAATGTGATAGTTATATAATGTTGTAAGGAGGCCACTTATTGGTTCCTGACTGCTCAGCCCTGAAATAATCATACAGAAACTGTATTAATTAAATCACTGCTTGACCTACTAGTTCTAGCTTCTTATTGGCTAACTTTTACATCTTAATTTAACCCATCTCCATTAATCTGTGCATCACCATGAGATTTTGGCCTACCAGCAAAGTTTCAGCATGCCTCTCTCTGGTGGGGCTACATGGCTTCTCTCTGACTCTGCCTTCTTCCTCCCAGCCTTCAGTTTAGTTTTCCCTGCATAGCTAAGTTATGCCCTGCTATAGGTCCAAAGCAGTTTCTTTATCCATTAATGGTAATCACAGCATACAAAGGGGAATCCCACATCAATATAAAATAAGCTCATTAGGAATTTTCAGTATATTTGTAATTAAGTTAGGAAAAGCCACTGCCACCTTTTAAAAAAGTATTTTTTCCCAAAGGGCTGAACAAATATTTTACTTTGCAGTGATTTCATATTTTACTCTCTTTAACTTTTAGCTTATTAGTTTTAAGACCTATTTCACCTTTATTATTTTCATATTTGGATGTAGCCAATGAATGTTAGGATCAGTAATATTAATAGAGTTTTGATTTACCATGGTGTTAGCTCATTAGTATGTTTATGGCTAAGGAGCACTGTGAACTGTGGTTTAATACTGTTGCAGAACTTTTCTGTAACTCTACCATATATATATATATAAATATATACACACACACATATATGTATAGTATGTATTCATTATCTTCCAGTGATGATTATTTATTTTTCACAAATATCTGTCTTTATTATTAATATTCTTTCTTTTGAGATATTTTATAATGAAACTATTATATATACAACAAATATATTATGAAAGAAAATAAATGTCATGTAAATTATCTATTGAGTTCTTAAAGTATAGTTTTGGTGATAGAATAAATAACACAAGTCACTAAAGGTTGTGAGATTACCATGGGTATCAATCTTAGTTATATTTATGTTTCATAGCTATGTATTTAGATGTCCAATTAGATACTGTAGCTTATTGGGAACTATGAGTTCAGCAGTCAATTTTATTTAGTATGCTTTGGGGAATGTATTGCGCAGAGGACTATTATTTGAATAGGAATATTTACTGGGAAGTGTTTGTCTATGGCCCTTCAAGTCTCACACCAGTATTCCCACTGGGATCTCAGAGAAGATGAAATTTTCCATATATCTCTCAGAGCTCTGAGGCATCTGTCTCATTTCTCCCTTTGGACTTTTGTTGTTAAGCACTCAAAGCTAACAGACATTATTTCTTAGCTAGCTTCAGTTTCTTGGCATTATGAAAAGTTACTGAAATTTTCTGAAGGTACCAAAAATAAATCAATCCTCATATTAAAAATATGTTAAATGGTTTAAGCTCTCTTCAAACTATTAGTCTGATTTGTGAAATATGTGATGATGTGATTATAATTGCAGTGTGGGATGTTCATGTTGGGACATTTGTGGGAACATGACCTATAGTGGCTACAACCATATGAGGAACTGGAAATAGACACACTAGTTGGCTCTGTATGATGTATAGAGTGAATCTGTTAAGTGTGCTAATTAAACCAAGCAGTGATTTCGTATATAAGGAAAATGAAGATTTACCACAAAAGACTCTTCCCTAGTGAATCTCTTTTCTGAGGCTTACAAAGTTACTTAAGGACAAATTAATTTTATAAAGATATTAATTTAATTACCTGCATGATTTAAAGTTAAATAATAATAAGGAATAATCTGTAAAGAATGTACACACAAACTGAACATTACTTTGGAGCCTCTTAAAATCTCACTTGTGTTTGGTCCTTATAAATGTCCACAAAATGTTTTCTTCTGAAATTATGGAGATTAACATGAATTGCAATTTAGTTCTACACCACAGATAAATATTTAATATAATTAATATTGAAATACAGCATCATTTTAATCCCCGATAAAATTTATTTCAATATATTAAGTGATACATCAAATATAGTATGAAGCTAAAAAAAAGTCATTGATAAAGTATAAACTGCCAAACAAAGAACACTGCAAATGAATATAATTATCTTAGTATCTTGCTTGACATCTCTTAGTACTAGATAACAAAAAGGAATTTAGGATTCACACATTTGAGGAAATGTACCAGTATTATGATGTACCAAAGAATTTGGGAGAAGGAAACTTTTTAACAGATAAGGAACTATAAACTTCAAAATCAGTTTCTTAAAAACAACACTTCAGAGAAGAAGGAAATATGAATGCAACAAAAAAAATCCAAAGTGCATCCAAGAACATGTTTGCCTCAGATGGGTCAAACAAATGAGGGAATACTTTAATTTAGGCTTAAACATGGAAGGTAAAAGTAATGAGGGAAGAAAGTTAAATATATACAATGGATGCAAAATCCAGAAAGTAGAATCTTGAAGGTGAAAGTAAAAGCTTAAAGAAAAACACAAAAAAAATTTATCAAAATAGAAGCAATGATCACGTTATGTATGGTTAGATTGAATGCATCATATAACCAGTTGTGCAGTATATAAAATACTTCTATACAGCTGCCGTTCCTCACCTTAAGCTTTGTTTCTGTATTGATATCAGCAAGGTTTTCCAAGGATAACATCATGCAGACACAAAGGAAGATACATTAGTATAGAATATGAATTACTATCATATGGAAATAAAGAACCCAACTTTTATGTGAAATAAAATAGAATACTTTTAAAAGACTCAGGCAAAGTGTGTCGACACACACCTGATCCAAGCAATTAGAATGAATCAGAAAAGAGTTTGGACCAGCTTTGTCTATGTAGGGAAGACCTGTTTCAAAAGAAAAGATAAACCCCAAGAGGTTCATTTGTTTCCAGTTTTGACATATAAATGATGTTACATTCAATTTGAAAGTAAATGTCTTTGGTTGAATAGACCTAAAATAAATACCTCATGAGGCTTAACTCAGAGGAGGAGATTTTGGGAGCAGAACCTCTGTAGAATGCTGGGGTTACTCAGAAGAGACTTGTCCCTCAGCTTAAGGAAGGCAAATGGGCACATTCCTCAAGGACTCAAAGTATCCTTTATAAATCAAGGAATTGTACTACTGGACTATCATCATACATGAGAAATCAATATAGCGAAATAATTATATCATGGCTTCATCTTCCTAGTGTGAGAAAGTGATTTTCATCAGGCTTCACACACACACACACACACACACACACACACACACACACACACACACACACACAGAGAGTCTCACATGAACTAATACAAACAGGCTTCACATACACAGAGTCTCACACACACACACATACACACACATACACACACACACACACGAGTCTCACATGAACTAATACAAACAGGCTTCACATACACAGAGTCTCACACACACACGCACACACACACACATACACACACACACCACTTTAATATAATACAACAAGAAGAATATGTGACCAGGAGAGAAACAGAATGCACCAAGCTGAGTTGCACCCAACTAAGTTTCTAGCTCAAGAGTTCTACAAAAAATAGGGAGAAACTTGGAACGTCATCAGTGTCAAAGGGCTGGGGAAAATGAAAACAAAACAAACAATTTTCAAGCTAGAAAAGAAGGCAGCAGCTAGCAGAGGAGTATTTGGTACCAAATAAATGAGTATAAATGAGAGACACAAAGAACTAAAAACAAACCAACAATTATCTACTAAGTATTAAAGCAGTAGCCTTAGATTCATGTCACTATAGAGACAGAGAGCATGCCTTTAAGCTTTAAAGGAGGTGGAGATGTAGTAAACATTTGCACTTTCAGTTGAAATTCCTGATGGTTCACCACAGTTGGAGAAAGCATACGCCTAAATAGATCAGTTGTTATGAGTTGTGAATGTCTGATCTTCATGGAGTTGATCTTCCTACATGGTCCTCACCATCCAACAGAAATTTAATTCTCCATAGAGGAATATACTAGCACTGAACTTCAAAACTTCTTTAGTATCTAGAGCTTTCATACATTATAGAAACAGCATAGGAAAGCCTATGAGAAATCTGGAGTCAGAATCAACCCAAAGCCAAATGCTTATATATAGCAGAGATGAAGCCATGCTCTAATATACATATTGAAGTCATAAGATACATGCACCTACTAGCTATGATTGGAATGATCATCCATAGATTTTAATACAGAAACCTGAATTGGAATCCATTCAAATACTTTTAAAAAGTGAAAGACTTAACCCCTCCTAGAATTAAATCTATAGGGAGGAGTAAAATCTTAGGGTGACAGTAGCATTGGAGGAGCTGAGGCAGAAGGAGCAAATGTGTGGGTGCAGCCTGGGCTATATAATGAGAGCTGGTTTAAAATACACAGACATGCTACAGAGGTAAGTGGACAGTAGTTCAAAACATTGGCAAGTAAAATATGAATAGAATTACAGAAAAACACATAGATATCTAGAGCAGTGTAGAATGTACATGTACAGTGGGTCGCATGGTGCACAGCATAGGGCACATCTGAGGACATATGTGCCAACGTCTCTCACAAAGTGATGAAAAAGTGTATGTCACAAGAAGAGCTGAAAGTGATGTCACTGTAATTGGGGCCAAGAACATATTCATTTTGTAACCTTGTTCAGAAGATGGAAAAAATCAAACTCAAACTGAGATACATCTGAGAAAATAATTTTCCTGAAATTGTTAAAAACGTGAAAACGATAAAACATAACAAAAGAAGTGAGATCATCATAAACAATGCACATATCAGAGTCTTAGGTTGGGTCTTGAAAATATTAAAAGGGCTTCATATAGCAGGAATTGTACTAGTTTTACAACTTTATGTCAATAATTATTTCAAAACAAATGCTGTTAAATATATGATTACATGTGTAACATATTTGAAATATTGAACACCACAAAAGACTACAAATGGTCAAAAATGAATGGATAGCTGATCGTGTGATGCCTGCCACAAATAAATGCATTTAGAAAACGATCCCTATAGTTAAGGCTCAGGAAACATTATGGAGATGGGGAGAAAGAAAGATTGTAAGATACTGAGGACTGGAGAACCAGGAGAGCTCCTACAAGAGGACATGTCACAGGGTCACGCTAAGAGGAGCTGAGAATGAATCAAGATATGTTGTATAAAATTATTTATGAATATATATATATGCACATACTTAACCAGATTATTTCTGTATACATTTGAATAAAGATTTTGTTTCCATCTCTTTTAAGATAAAAAGTATCCTCAACTGGCAGAAAAATTACTACATTACTTCTAATTTTGTATAAATGCTTCATGAATAAATATATTTTAAAAAATATATAGTAAAAATAAACACTATATAGTAAGGAAATTGGAACTGTAACTATTATATATGTATGTATATATGTGTGTGTGTGTTATGTATACATAAACAGCTTCATTGTTCTTATTAGTTTTACAAATAAAAATTTGAAAATTTATTTTTAAAGTTAATAAAGTAGCAGTTTGTTAATTTTATTAATGATTTCATTTACAAATTTATTAGCAAAAATATACTTGCCACTAAATATGGTGACCCATATATACAACTCTAATACTTTGGTGGCTAAAGCAGAAGATTAGCCATGAGTTTGGGGCCTTCCAGAACTGTATAGTGAGTTCCAGATTATCTTGGGATATAGAGTAAAATTTTGTCTCAAAATACACAGATATAAAGACACACACACACACACACACACACACACACACACACACACATTCACACACACATGCCCACACCATTTACCTTATCGAAGTTACTCAGTGAAATTACGAGCACATTTTAGCAGAGATTGCAGGTGAAATTCCTGAGAGTGCATGGTAATGCTTATTTAATAATTGAATAGATAAATCTAAGCATGTATAAGCATATATTTGATTATCTTAAATAGCTGGGGGACCATGATGCTTCATACACACAAATAAAAAGAAATAACTGATTGTTAAAATGCCATACGATTTCTTAGATACAAAACCAGGTGATCAAATGGCTTCCATAAATATGTATAAAGTGTCTCTATTTCGGCTCACATCATAAGGCAGGTGTGAATCTAACACCTGCCTCAAATTTGCATGGTCTTGACAAGAACTATATCTGAATGCTCTAAATCTCCATTAATATTTAAAAATATGGAATAAGAATGAGCAAAACACCATAACTACTGATGGGTCCAGGCTTTCTAAGTTGAAAGGCAATATTCGACAACAAACCACACAGATTCAGAATGGACTGGGAAAATGTCTTTGAAATCTTCAGATATCAGCTAGGTTGCGGCAGAGAAACCAGCAGAGAGCTGAATATCTGCTTAGGTAACCAAGATTGCCTATTGATAAGCTTGTTAAGAATGCTTCTTTGTAGCCATGGATGAAGAACACAGGTTGTTTTCTCCAGCTTGTCTGCATGCCACTCTGTAGATGGACTGTGTTCTGTGAGAAAACTGAAGGGAGGAAACAAACAAACAAACAAACAAAAAACAAAACAAAAAAAGAACAATTACAGAAAACAAAAGCGGTCTCAAATGGTAAGTTGGAGCCTGCAAAATGGCTCACCTGTTAAAGGTGTTGCCCCCCATCCTGATGTGAAATCAATCTCTGAAATCCACAAGGTAGAAGGAGACCAGTTCCCACACATTGTGCTCTGACCTCCACACATACTCTGTCGCATGTGCAAACCCCCACCACATACACAGAGGTTTGTAATTTGTCTGAAAACTAGATGCAAATGTAGAAACTCCTATTAAGTGAATTAAGCTCACTTCAGAAAAATGAATAACAACATATAGTATGTGTTCTTTTATTTGTGGATTTGTATTTAATATAGATACATACAACTGGTTAAAGCATAAGTGGGATTAATAAGAAAGGAGAGGGAAATAAAGGAGAGTGGAAGGAGACAAATGAGGATAGGCTCAACTGTTGTCTAGCAGTTCCTTTGGATATTAAAACATTCCATATTGGAGGGAAACTATAACACAGTATATTAACAGGAAGGTGAAACAACAGGATATGCTAAAAAGGGCATGAAAAATCCACCTTGCTTAGAAGCTTTTTAAGACAGGAAGTAACAACTCAAAATGGTTCAGGAAGTCCCTGAAGCTGACAGGATTCACTAGACTCATACATCACTAACACTATATAAGCGATAAAGATTGTTGAGAGACACTCTCAGGCCAGTTAAAATGTTTGAAAGAGGCAGAGATGGAGCATTCTGAGAAAATCAGAGATGAATCAACCAGACTGGAAGATTCAGAGACCAGTCTATCAGTCTGGTAAAAGCAGAGTTCAGCCAAACATAAGACTCTCAGATGAGTAGTATTGCCTGGAACAGGCTCAAACCAACTGATCCACCAGGAAATAACAGCAATGTATGTGTTAAGCAACCATTAAGATGTGTAGTGTGTTCTAGGTTTCTAGCTTTTGTGATTTGTCATGCTTGAGTGGACCTTTCTTAATATCTGACTAAAATTTCACTGCAAAAAATGGACTACATTGTCATTATTCATTCCTCTGTTGATGAACATTTATGTCACTTCCATATCCTAGGTATTGTAATTAGAGCTTCCGTGAACACAGCTGAGCATGTATCTTTGAAGTAGGATGTTGAGTCATTTGAGAATATGCCCTATAGTGCTATAGGTGAATAATGAAGTAAATATATCTCTAGCTTTCTGAGGAACCTCCACACTGACTTCTATAGTGGGCTGTACCTATTTGTTGTCCACCAGCATTTAATAAGTTAATATTCCATTTTTCCTATGTCCACTCCAGTATTTGCTGTTATTAGATTTTTGTTTCTTTCTTTGTTTGTTCTGTTTAATCTAAAACATTCTGATTAGGACAAAATGAAATATCAAAGAAGTTTTTTTATTCTTATATCTTTGATGGCTAAGGATACTAAAGATTTAAAAAAATATTTCTTGACTCTTTACATACCATCTTTTAAGAGTTCTATGTTTAGTTCCTTGCCACAGTTTTTAACTGGGTTGTTTGCTTTCTTGATTTTTAGCTTTTTGTTTTGTTTCTGTTTTGTGTATTCTAGAAACTGACTTTCTGTCACCTGTGTTGAATAGGTGTTAAAGACTTTTTGCCCAACCTGAAGACTGCCTGTTCATTCAAAGGGTAGTGTTCTTTGGGAGGGAGAGATGTTTCAGTGGTTCAGTGTGCACTGTTTTTGCAAAGGAACACACACTGGATGGCTCACAACTGTTTGTTACTTTGGCTCCAGCACAACCCTCTTTAGCCACCAGCCTACTCATGTGTAAATGCAAACACACACACACACACACACACACACACACACACACACGCACACCTCACACTTAAAAATATTTTTAATTAAAAAATTCACATTAATTGTTTATACTTCTATAAGAAAGTTCTCACAGAAGCATTGGACCCTGGACCCAACCTGGAGAGTGCCTGCTCTCTTACGGCCACATTTGTAGCTATTCTCTAAGGTAGGCTGCTCCCGCGTTGGAAGGTGCTGTTCAGGTGTGGTGGAAAATTTTGTTTACCCCAGGTTTGTAGCAGGCACAGCTGCTGCTTGTTATATCAGTCAGGTGCCAAGCTGAATGCTTTCTAAATAGGTTACTGTAAAGCAGCAAGCTGAATCTTTGTCTTGCCACCCTCTGTGCCCACCTGCTAGGAATGGAATAGGCTTGTCAGTGAGGATTTGGAAGCTAGAGGCAACTATAATGTTTACAGACAAGTGATATTTTATTTTCTTTAAGGTTATTTTACATTGAAATTCATAATTTGTCATTTTTAAAATAATACTTCATGAGAATCTAAATCAACATTGATAATTATAGATCAAAACTTGCCATACATTGATGCGCCCTAGCTTATGGCATCTTATAAAATAAAAATCATTTCATTCCTTTTACCCTCTGAATTACCCATCAGGAGGGAAGGATTTACTGTTCTAAATGAAAATACTCTAGTAAATAATTTATATATCTTTACCAACGTACTTTCAAGGTTTTGTTTGATTGTTGGTTGGTGTTTTGTTTTGTTAAGCATGCAGGTTCAATTCCACTCTGGATATGTAGTCTACAGAAATTGATTTTACAATAAGTAGGCAAGTGTATGTCTTCACGGTTTGTACATCCACATATATGTATAGGCTTATGAAATTATCTACTTATCAGCAACTACCCTCACTCTTTATGTCTATCTTCATCCATCTGTGTTCCTTGGCAGAAACTTCATGGAAAAGTCTGAAACCAATGTGTGTTGGTGGGCATGTCCCACTTTTCTCTCAAAAGACATAATTGTCTTACAAAAACAAATTGTTTATCCCTGAAGATGGGTTGTTGGCATATTCTATTAAGTGTGTGCAATGTTGTCTTGCTTTCTTTCCACCTTCATTGTTTCAAAACAAGTTATGATATTTTTCAACCAATATTTTACTTTATAATTATTAGAAGTTTTACTAAATTATGATTCATTTACATCTTATATTATAGAACTATTAACCACTTGAAGGGACCTGAGCTGGGTGACCAGTGGGATAACTCAAGGGGAAGCCTACACTATGGTTCCCATTGCCAAGCAATGACTGCTTTAGCCTAAAACCAATGCCAGGAGAGCAAGCCCACCCTTGTCACTGCCTGGAGCACCAGGACACACAGACTGGATGACCCAGAGACCTAGCATAGAAGCAAACAGGACTGGAGGGAAAAAAAAGTCAGTATAATGATTCCTAACTATATTCTGCAATACACATAAATTGGTGTTTAGCCCAATTGTCATCAGAGAGGCTTCATTAAGCAACTAATGGAAGCAGATGCAGACCCATGGCAAAATGTTGAGGGGAGTTCAGGGAATCCTGTAGAAGAGGAATGGGGAAGGATAGTAGGAGCCATAGGGAACACCACAAGAAGACTCATAGAATCAACTAGCCTGGGCTCATAGGGGCTCACAGAGATCCTGCATGGGACTAATCTACGCACTCAGAGTGTCCATTACAGTTGTGCAGCTTTGTCCTCTTGTAGGAATCCTAGCAGTGGAAACAGCATCTGTCTATAACTCTTTTACTTACTTTTTGGGACCCTACTTATACTAGGTTGCTTTCCCAGCCTTAATACATGGGGAGGTGCTTAGTATTACATGCTTGATATGCTATGTTTTGCTGATAGTCGTGGGAGACCTGCCTTTTCCTAAACAGAAATGGAGGAGTGGATGGGGATGGGGGAGGAGGAACGGAGTGGAGTTTGGGGGGAGGGACTGGGAGGAGAGGAGGGAGAGGAAATTGTAGACAGGATGCAAAATAAATACATAAATTTATTTTTGAAAGGAAGAAGAAAAGAATGACCTGGATGGTTGAAGAAGGACGCTAAGTTTCCATCCCACTTGAACGTGGCCTCTTATACTATAAATGCTGATGTAAAGCGCACACTGCTCTCACTCTTCTGGCTGCTGGGTTCGGTTTCTGTTTCCCATTCATACAGAGACTGTGATCTGTGAATCTGTGAGTCCACCCCTAAATAAATAACCCTTTATTATATTCAATTCTGAGCTAGTGCGGGATTTCCTTTTAGCGTCCTTCTTCAGATGGTAAGCTACATTTCATGTTTTCTAATTACTACACCTGTGCCCATGCTGCTCCGTTCCTCATAGCCTGCTTAGGAGATAATGCTATTCCTGAGGCGTAACTAGAAGCCTTACTTACAGCCAAACAAAAATTCGCCCTAAAATTCCTCTGTTGTATGTTTTCATTCTCTCCTCTCTCTTTCTCTCTGACCTAACCATGTATATGTGAATTTCTGTATATTTATACACACATACACATCACTTGGTAGGCCAGAGGTAGTGCCCAGGAATATATATTTACTAAGCATCCTTGTTTTCTATTCCATTCCTGTTTCCAAAAAGTTCATTTTTGTTAATGAATTCTCCAACCAGTATTGGAAAACACTGGTCTACGGATTAAGGATGATTTTTGGCTTGTAGACTTGATCAGTTTTCTATCTATTCAATTGATATTTCTTGAACTAGTAATCTACCAAAACATATTTGATAGTTAAGTATTTGATTCTTTCCTTTCAAAACCCAAGTTTGTCCCAGAAGGGCATTATTAGCCTGCTAGGAACCCAATAGCTACTCCTGCTTTCATTTTTATTGACTCTTGCTTGACTTACTCTGAAATAACTATTATTTGGTTCAGTGAGGCCCCAGGTTGTCTCATATTTAGCATTTCTCTCCTACTCTGAGCCACCCAGCCTGCTTCAGCTATATGAAAAGCCCTCGCTTTTCTTATTTAACCTTTTTAAATAAGGCATTTATGCCTTGTTTATTTAACTAAAATCTGTAACTGTTGCTTGCTGAACTCTTTCTTTTTTCCTGGCAGAAATGCAAAGCTACTTGCCTTTATGATACACACTCTTTACAACCTTGATTAGAAATTACTAGGCAGATAGTTTTGGGTGAACTCTCACCTATTTTATTCAGTTTTCTGTATCTGAATTTGTTTTTTTAGAATATTTCTCTAAGTTATTAATTTTAGATAATTAATTAAGTATTGTATGGGTAGGTTCTTTGTATATCCCTATACATCCCTGAGCAATTCTTTAACATTCATCCTTCTGTCTCTCACTATCTCTGTCTCTCTCAGTGTGTGTGTGCATGTGTGTTTCTCTGTCCATCACCTCCCAGTTCCTCAAAGAGAAGTAACACTATATTGTTAATGATCATTAAAGTCCACAGTAATTTTTACAATAATTATATATTGGATATTTTAAATGGATTGTTTAATTTCCTATAGAATATACTGTACTTGTGATCGTGAGTAAACTTTAAGTGGTAAGGGACAGTTTATTCACATCATTGCTCTTTTCAACAGCTTGTGTTAATTCTTCTAAACAGCACATGGATTCATGTTGGCTTTTTCATGACAATTTATGATTGGCTTACAAAGACTGTGAAACTAACCTGGGGCAGAAAATTAGTGGTCTGAGTTTGCATTTTCTTTGGTGTCTACATAATTTTGTCTACATCCTTCTAGGACACTTGAGGGATTCTAAAAGCTTTGTGTTCTCATGCCCCTTGACCAGAGTAGAATCACCTGCTGGATCATGGTAATTCACAAGCATTGTGCAATGCAGTGTGGGCTCTCTTCAGAAGTTTCCAGTTCTTTATTAAGTTGATGTATCACTTTAGAATCCTCATATATTCTGTATGCCCTATTTTATTGCAAAAATTGTTACATGGCATTAAAATTATTGTTTTTCTCATCTGTTCTTCTCTTAGGAAATGACTTCATTTTGCTCACTTAAAAAATGTATTTGTACTCATCCAAGTGTCTTGTGGGAAATAAATGTTGATTTCAGAAATATGTATTTGTAGGCAGTACAGAAGAAAGGTTAGAACAGACTGACCTATTTACTCTCATTTGCCTCGATTGTTTTTGATGGAGTCCCTATTTTGCCTGCCAAATTATTTGAGTCTGGAGGAAAATTATTTTACTGCCTTTGATAAGTATGTTGAGATTTTATACCCTTCTTAAAGGGTGGGATCCAAAGTCTACCTACAAAATGTGTTTATATTAAAACTCCTTCTGTTGACATTGCCTCAAAGGGCAATCTAAATATACCATGGTCACAAGACCTTAGCTTGCTACATATCTCATTGACATGAAAACCCATGAAGAACATCAAGTAAACATTTATCTTAGTTCTATGTGAAAATGTCATGCATCTTCCACCTACTTTTTACAAGATCATTTCTCAAGATTTTAGAGCATCTTTTAATATTGATAATTCCGCTTAGGATGAGATGACATTGTTCTCTCTGTCTACATGTTTTCCAACCTTTCTCTGTGTATATATAGGATCTCTAGTTGCCTAACTCACATGAAGGCCCTCCACATTTTTTAAAATTGTTTTAAAGTTTATCTACATCCAAAATCCCCATCTTCCCTTCTCCCCATGAGCTCCATTCCTCTGTAATATGGTATATCCACAGTGCTGTATTTAATGCTGAGCTCAGAAAATGGCTTTCTCCTTTAGCTCACAAATCAGTGTACTGAAATACGTGACTGTGCAACAAATATTAATCAAATAATTAATACATATCCTTATTAGAAATGAGATCCATTATTCTGAAATATTTTTTGTCATAGCCAGATCATTATTTAACATAATAATTTATACAGTACTTTTGAAGACTGGCCATCATATTCTATATAACTTGCCATATATTAGGACTAATAAAAACTCTTTAAGTTTGGAAATAACCAGATTTTCTGTAGTTTAACCAACTAAGTAAATTGTAGCTTTTATTTTTTTTCTTTTTGAATTTTGAATAAAACTGAAGAACATAATCTAAGTATATAGAAAAATAAAATATTTCATTAACTTGAAATTTGTAACTATGAAATTTACTTAGAAATATTTTTATTAAAATAGACATGGAAATACAGCTGAATGCTTCCAAAATATGCTTGGAATTCACATTTTATTATTCAGAATGTAAGATGTCTGCTAGCTTATTCAAATTCAATTCATATTATTTTCTTGAATTGCTTCGGGCATGAAGATGGTGCCTTTTCATGCTGGGAATCTTCAGCACTGTTTGGTTTGGTTTTGGCTGGAGCTTCACCATAGTGCCTAATTTAGGAGATGCTCAGGGAATGTCAGGGCCACTGTTCTGACATGTCACCAAGCACTGGCACCTATAAGTGAAGACAGGCATGCTTGAGGGAAAGGCATGGCTGAGTGGACTGGTGGCCATCTGGCGAGATAATGGACAGCTGGGCTGTCACTGCGTGAGAATTTACAAGTAGAGATGATGACAGAAGTAAAGATGAATCCTCTTGTCTCTGAGGTAAAACCAATCTCCATCAATCAAGGAGGACACAAGTGATCTAAGCTGTGTAAAAGATACTCTCGACTGTCGGCTCCCTTTTATTTGAGGGTACTTAGCATTTTCATTTGTGTGTACTAGCTAAGCAGTAAAATCTGAGTACAGGCTAATCCCATTAATAACTCTGATATCTCAACGGTCTCCCCCACGCCTTCCTGTCTCTGTGAGTTCTGTCTCTGTCTCATACACATGACACCTAGATGGAGCCTGGAGAGTTTGTTTGATGACACCTTAATAGTTTCTTAATCACCTGTTCATAATTTCTCAAATTCATGTGAATGCTTTTCCCTTTATATTAGAGAACATTCACTTGCTTAACCAGTTGTTACCAGGAGAAATTTGTATTCCTATTTTTCATTATACCATTTTCCCAATAACTTTTCACTTCCTTTCTTTGCAAATGATATTTAGAAGATATGACAATGAACATGAAATAGTATAGTCCGATGTAAATCTGTCTTGTAATCATCATTCTGGCTGCTTGATGAACTCAGGTTTACATATTGCTTGTCTATCTTGTCCCTTTGCCAGAACACAGTGTGTTTTCATTCTATCCAGGCACTTTTCCTTTTAATGTTCAGTGCTTTGTCAAACTTCTGTTATCTGAAGTAAATGATGTTATTTGCTGTCCTAGGGGAACACAGCGAATATCAGTAGGTAAACAGAAGCACTGGTAACTTCTGCAATGTCAACTTCATCTCTGTCACCATTATGATGATGGAAAGCAAGCGGCGTCTGCTGGCCCATTCCAACTCCAGGGCTGGATCACTAGCAGTTGGAGAATAAGACTAATGTGTAACTAGATATGAGTTTTAATTACTCTAAAATGCCATGGCCACAAGAAAAGATAAAGTTTCAGTACTCAGATGCTCTCAGAGGCCCAATAATCATTAGCAAGGCCATCAGCATCCATCCATCTATCCATTTGTTCAGTCATAGGAGCATCATGCTTAAATGGGAGGGTTAACCTATTTAGGGAGGTCACAGAAGCCTGTTGGGAAAGGACTTTTGCAATGGTACAGGAAAGGTTACTAGATACTGAGTTTTACAAAATAAATAGGTCTCTCAGAGGAGGAAAAAATAAAAGCTTTTTAACATAAAGATGTCTTCTGAATACAAGAAAAACAAGGAAGGTAAATTGGATGATGCTGAGGACAGGATGTAGTTGTGAATAATCTCGGGGAGACAAGTTAAAACTATATTGCCTAAAATAATGTTACCAGTTTGTTTCTTTGTTAAACTAAACAAGAAAAAAGTGATGGGGTTTAAGTGTCTAGCATATGTGTAGAATTATTGAAAAGTGTGTTTGAATGTCCATATAATCTTTAACTGTATCTGTGTCTTTGCATCTGTGTTGCTATGTGCATGTGTGTATATGAGTGATATAATCCCATTGTATTGATCTACTCAGCAAATATTTGCCCACTTATTAAAGGTTGAATTGATGCAGAGGTAGACTGGGTTTGAAATACATGAGACTCATAGTCTCATAGGATATTCTTACAGGAAAACATACACACACCAAAAAAGAACCTAAGTCAAATAGTAAAATACTGTAATTTTACATAATAACATGAACTATGAAAATAGAATGAGGTAATGAAAGTAATCATGGAAATCCAAAGTGAAGAGAATGAATTGTGTTAAGATTCTAGTCTAAAATTTATAAAAGGTGTTTGGCACATTATAGACATTGTTTCCAAAAGACAGCAATGTGGCTATGCCAAAGGCTTCATAAAATGCCATTAGCTAGGTTAATGTGAGCCTGGATATCTTAGTTGTCATGTATACAAGTGTGTTTCCACAATAAAATATGGTTAAGAACTTAAGGAGTAGAGTGGAAGCCATAAGGTGAGATGCAGAGTTAAAAAATGTTGTAATAGATCAATACAAATTGTGGAGGGGAGACAAGATTCCAGAAACATTTGAAGGTAGAATCAAACCTTCAGACTTATGACATATAAGTAGAAGCACTTTGGAAAGAAGATGGAGAGGAAAACTAACCTTGTTTTGTTATTGTCATTGTGGGTTTAGTTCTGTCTTATACTGAGCTGGATAGAAAAGCAGGCATAAGGAGAAGTTACAAATTCTTTTATATTGTATCTAGGACATCTACAGTATTAAGATGTACATCCTGGTGTGCCTTATAGATGGCTAAGTAAAGGTATAATTGTGCAGTTGGGTAGAGTATAGTTCACATATCAGAAAGTTCTTCTTGCAATTGATAAAGAAGTCTATTCGGGAAGAACTCTTATTTCTACTCTGTTCTCTTGGAAATGAGACTAAAGTCAAGTAAGATTTAAATGTATAAAGATGGTATGAAGAAATGATGAGCGAGCACAAATTATAACTTATAGTGCTGTAGAGTGGAGAATTAAATATTTTCTGGGATGTTGTCTGCCAAATCAAGCTGATTCTGATGGAAGAAGAGAGGGGGAATATCCTGGCTCCATCTAGCTCCACAGTTCCTTCACAGAGTAGAACACAAGGTAGAAACCAATGTAGCTTGATCCTCAGCGTGGTGTACACACTGTGAGCTGACTGATGCTTCCTACTGTTGACCTTGGCCAGCCTACTGCAGAATAGCCTAAAGCCACATTGTCCAGTAAGACAGATGCGAAACACGTGGCTATTAAAATTTATGTATCAAAATTAAATGAGATTAAATTTTTCAATTCACTCATGCTGGTTATACTTCAAGCACTATCTGCATATTTGGACAAGATATATATTTACTTTGTGATGCGACAGGAAGTTCTTTTGGACAGTTCTAGTATATAAAGAGGTAGACTTAAAGTGGATATATTTCTGTCTTTTGGTTCAGCCTCTATTGAGACAAAAGTCAAATATTATTTACTGTGAAGAATCCAGTCTAAATCTGCATTCAGAGGGAAAGATTGTGGTGGTAACAATTCGAATAATTGGAGCCAGATGCCCCTGCATTTCTTCTATGTGGCATTTAGGTTTTTACAATTCAATGTGTATGACCTGCCTCACATAATAAAACAATGTGTCAGTGCTCCTCCTACCAAGTGACCTGAGAATCTGACTTTTGCATTAATTCAAAAGAAATGTACTGAAAAGTTGATCTAGTCAAAGCTTGTCCATGATGCTTAGATTCTCAAAAATGTACATTGTATTTCTTTTGTACCAATTTGATGAAGCTTTGCTACTACAGCAAGTTATGTAAGTCATAAACAAAGGACTACATCTCTGAGAGTGGAAACTAATGTGATATCTGCTGTTAATGCTCTTTTCTTAGACTGTGGTGTGAATAGCAGGGCTATACAGAAAAGCAGCACAATTGATCTAAAGAAAGCTCTTCCATTCAGCACACCAACTCATACGAGAATAAAGGACACCCTATGAAACAATGAACTGCATTGAAATAGAAAAATACTTGAAGCAAGACTGCCAAATTATTTATCTTTTATTAAAGAAGAAAATCACACATAATTATCTCTGGTAATTTAGTGTGTTTGTTCAAGTTGGAGATGGTCTCTGAAATAATAATCATAAAAATAATCTACCCTTAATCAAGTTAAATATGACAGTCTGTTTTTAATACAAATTTTTAGAAAGGTACTTCAGAGCAAGAAATGCACTCAAAGGGGCAGGTCAGTATCAACCTTCATCCTCCTTGACCCATACAGTGGCTAGCACAGGATGGACTTTTACAAATGTACGGAGTACCTCCTCCATGCCGAATATATTTTTCTGACCCTGTAATTAAATTTGCAAGAAATTACCAAGTGTAGTCTTTAGTTCATGTATAAAGGTAGTAGCTGAAGTACTTTTAATCATAGAAATGAAGAATCTCATGCCCAGAAAGGAAGCAAAGTTAAACACTTTTTAAAACTTACTCACCCCCCCCTCTGCTTTCTTGGCATAAAATAGTTTGTTTTAGGCAGAGAGAAAAAATAAAATTTTGCACTTCATAAAAGGATGCATATAATATTCATGTGTCACTATCTCTCTTAAACAAGAGCAAAAGTCCCAACCCAATAAAACCAGGACTTTTTAATTTTAAATACACAGTCATAGAGTTCTGACGAGAAACATAAACATTGGTTTAAAGCAGGGTCATTGCCACATTTTAAATATACATTCCCTTTGTTTTTCTTGAAAGAGACGTAAGAAAGCATTTTTAAGGTATATGCTCAAGAGTAGTATAGCTGGATATAATCAGTGTTTTCTCTAGATTGTAAGGACTCTTCATAATTACTTCCATAGCAGTTTCACCAACAGTGCATGAGGCTTCTCCTTCCCACAAGTTTATCTGTTGTCACCTGACTTTTTTGACTAAAGTGACTTTCATCAGGGAGAGATAGAACCTTAATGTAGTTTAAATTTCTGTGATGGCTAATGATGTTGAACATATTTTTACAAGTGTTTACTAGACATTAATAATTCTTATTTTGAAAACTCACCGTTTAGTTCCAAAGCCCATTTTTAAAACTGGGCTGGTTGTTTTCTTAATATTTAGAGTTTTTTAGTTCTTTGTATATACTACATGTTAATCTTCTGTTAGTCATGCTGCTGACAAAATTTACTTCTATTTTGTAGGCTGCCTCTCTACTCAACTGAGTTTCCTTTGCTTGACTACTTATTCAATAGTGGCACAGCTGTCATGGGATTGTAGTTCTAACCAACTATGCTCAGGTTGGACTCTGCTTCATAGGAGGGAATTCATCAAACTTTGTATTAAGAACCTGACCAAAGCTAAAGACTGAGAAGTTCAAAGGCCCTAAGAGGAACTTACTGCTATCATTTAGCTAAGTTGATACGATGTCAAAGAGCTTATATCCAAAGGCATGCTGCTCTCAACTTTAATCAGAGAAGGTTCTCTTTATAATGGCCAGAAGTGAAAGCAGACACTAATGTATAAGAATAAGTGATGGTTCAATGCTCATCCATAAACAAGACATCAATATCACCTCGTCTAAGGAAAAGTAAGTGGAAAGAATTTAAGCTAGAAGATCAGGAAGGATATAAAGTGTCTGCTCTGGGGCATTGCACAGCAATTACAAACAGGATCTCATAGCAGCTATGGTTGCCTGAACTGAATCAACATAACCCTGGGCTTGTCAACAGTGAGTCATATATTGAGGGCAAGATCTCATGGATCCTTGCATACCTCCTTGCTAAACTGAGCCTAGCAGGTCTAATGGATAGTTCCACCTGTGGACACAGATGGTCCTTGTTAAAATCAATGGGTCTAAAACAAAGACTTCAATTTGGGAAAGGGGCTTATAGGAGGAGGAGGTGGCAATGAGATCAAAGAGTGTGGAGAATAAGAGTAATCAGAATGTATTATACATTATATATGTAGGGATTATCAAGGAACAAATTTAATAAATAAAAAATTGTTTATTTTTACTTTTTGTGGAAAAACTGCTTGGTCTAAACACTAGTAGCAGAACTCCTGAACTCCTGAGTATACATTTGTGGATATGTTCACTGAAGTGACCTGTCATCCTACAGAAAGTTAAAAAATAAAAGCATAGAGATATCTGCATATCTTTGCTAATCTGGGAGATGCTTGAGTTACAGAAGAGTTTTGGTAGCATAGTGTGATATGGTGAAAAATTTAATAGCCTGTGAGATGTCTGAAGGATGAAAGTATTTCTTACACACCTGAATTATTTTAATAATTCACTTCTTTTGCCCTTTTCATAGTCACTTACAGGACAGATATTTTTGGTTTTTTGAAACAGGGTTTCCCTGTGTAACAGTCCTAGCTGTCCTGGAACTAGCTCTTGTAGACCAGGCTGGCCTAGAACTCACAGAGATTCACCTGCCTCTGCCTCCTGAGTGCTAGGATTAAAGGTGTGTGCCACCACTGCCTGGCCTCATACAGATTTTTATGAGCAATTTTGTATCTGTTGACCACCCATAGTACCTCAACCATCGTTCTCCTCTTCCTGTCCTCCCTTCTTCCTTTTCATGTTCTCTTTGTAGAAAGTCTGTAATACTTTTCTTCAAAACATTTTGGTTTGATGATATATGTTTATTATTTTATAAACCATTTTTACATGCTCTACTTTTTTCTACATTTTTAATGGAGAATCTGTTCTATTCATTCTATTTTATTCTGTTCCAAATCATAGGCATGGTCTAGGATCACAGCCATTGTCTAAAATAACGAAAAGGATTTTGGAAGTCACATTAAAGTATGTTTAGTTCTTTCTGTTTCACAAAGGTAGTTGGTTGAGATTTGAAGATTCTTTTACCCAGTTGCCAAAAGTAATAATTTAGATTTAAAACTATCAATTCCATCACTGTAAAATGAAAAGGTTGGAAAATATAAATGGAAACGTATTTGAACCAGTATTATTAAATGGCAAGGGTGAAGAAATGATAACTTACACACAGATGGAACTCATGAGCATCAAAAGCAAGTTTGAGTCTTAGGTCCCTGAATTCTTAGTCCAATCCTTCTCTCTAATTCAACTCCACTAATTCTGTCTTTGCTGACTTCGGTGACCTTTCATTTGCTCTCACTGCTCCTAAATTCACTTAGTACAATGTCTCTGTTTTCCAGGGTCATGTCTTGAGATTATGATTCTTTTGTTGTCCACACTAGACACAAGCCTGAATTCTACAGTCTTCTATGGCTGCCATTTTCCATCTACCTAACTCTTCCATTCCTGTCTCTGTGCCTCTACATCCATTTTCCAACCACCATTGTTTTCTTTTCTGTTGTCTCTGTTCATGATAGTTTATCTGAAATCTGTTCTCAGATAAACTAGCTGTACTATAAATTTCCCTTATTGGAATTTTGGACAGAAACATCCTGTCTTATCTTAGAACTTTGCTACTTCATGGAATTACAAATGCACTTCATCTTCTCACAGGAGGAAGCCTGCAACATCTTTAGCAGAAAAAAATTTCAATGTTTGCATTATATTCTTTTCTTTTACCTTTTTAATGGGCAATTCACTTCTTTTATCATTATGAGGTTATTAGTAAATATAGGAGCAATAAACCCATGGTAATAAAAAGATTTGGGGTGATACTTCATACTTACATATAAAAGCATTGAAACTAATTCAAATCTAGAGTTGAAATATACCTTAGTTTTTGATATCCAGATAAATTTTGTATGAGTCGTCCTTCTGTCAATGCAACAAAATGCATGAGCTAATCAATTCAGCAGTAGAAATGTATGTATTGGCTTGCAGTTTGGAAGCTTTAATCCATAGTCAGTTGGGGTCTTGTACTAGGGAAGTTCACTGAGGTGAGAATGGCTTTCAGGGAAGTCCTCAGCTCCTGTCTTGAAGTAAAGGAGATTAAGAAGGGTCTGATGTCCAAATATTCACTTCAAACCCTTGTTCCCAGTAACTAGAAAATGTCCTATAAGCCACATCTTTTGAAGGTCCTACTACCTCATAAAAAGTACCAAGTATTTAGGAATCTAATAAAAATTACAACTGTTTGAAAGTATAGTTTGAAGTCTCTGGAAATGGCCTTGTTCTCTTGGAAAGGTGCTGTGGGAGTTTGAATGAGAATGGTCCCCATAGGCTTCTATACTTAAATGCTTGGGACCCCAAGTGGAAGAAATATTTGGAAAGAATTGGGATTGTGGGTTTGGTAGAGAGATGTATCACTCGGTGTGGAGTTTGAGATTTCAAAGGCCCACAGAAGTCCAAATTAGCTCTCTCTACCACATATTTGTGTCTCAACATGTGAACTCTCTCAGCTATGGTTCTAACACCACATCTGCCTGCTGCCAAGCTTCCTACCATAATGGTCTCTGACTCCAACCCTCTGATACTTTAAGACCCCAAGAAACTCTTCATTCTATACATTTTCTTGCTAAGGGGATGTTCATCACAGCAACATTAACTAACTACAACAGACACAATTCCCTCTGAGATATGGAGAACCCATCCAGTTATAAGTAGGTGTCAGGAATCAAAGATTGCCTGTCTCTTATTCGTAAGGCAATCCAGACATGATGTGGCAGAAAAGCACCAGACAGTCCCCTCCCCGCACCAGTTTTTACTCCCACTCAAAACTCATATTAATGGGAACAAGGCAACTAGGTCTCCTGCATCAGGGAAGGGAGGCCTTCCTCTCAGGAAGAGACATTAAAAAGAGAACTGTGGGCAGATTCATTTCTGAGCCATTCCAGAGAGGAAAGCTAACCATTCATGTGCCAAATTAGGATTAGAAGAAAGGGATTTAAAAGGTGGTGGTGATGGAATTCCATTTAAATGAGAATTAGTAACAACTGAAGTTAAAAAATATCTATCTTTATAAAGTATCTACAGCTCATTTAATCTTATCGACCACTTTGCAAAAGTGTAAAACAATAGAGTTCACTGCTTTCCCCAGATTCTCCCTACCATAATCCAGGACTTTGACCAAGACACTGGAATTTAAGTATCACTCTAGAGAGAAGGTGAAGAAGGGGGAAGGGGATCTAAAACTGATTAAATTTGAACATTTAACCAAATTTATCAGACTTAGTCAGTTGCTTTATGCCCCCAATTGAATGTGAAAATGGAAATAAAGGAAGCTGCAATTTAATAACATTGGCAAACTTGAATCGAATATTTGTAAAATTGTAAATGATGTATTTGAAAGTCTTTTTTTTTAAGGTGAATCTGGGGACCACAGTTCAGTTAGGTGAGTAAGCTTGGAGAGGCAGTTGTCATTCCAGAGGAGGAATTTCAGGTGTAGAAGACCCCCAGGATCATGACAAAGGAATAGCCCTCTGTTAAGAGAAACTTACTCAGAAATTGTAGCTAGGGGGAGGGGAGAGGGAGAGGACTACAGCCTAAAGAGTTACATGCTCTTGATTTGAAGGAGCTTCTTGGCTGTGACTTTGGGCTCAGCACTAGCATGGACAGTAGTCATACTACCTCTTAAGCTACTGTGTTGAGTTCTGCTTCACAGGAAGAGAGACCATCCTGAAGCCTAAGTCAGATGTTGGCAAGCTGGTAGGAGTGTTCCTCTCAACTGAGTGCAGTGGCAAGAACAGGGCAGGTGGCCATTGCTTGCCATCTGGATGCACAAACTTTGCATTTCTGAAACAGCACTATTGCAGTTAATATGACATTGTACTTCTTAGGGCTGTACATTTGAATTTGAATAGCATTAAACTTTAGCTGAATTTTTAAGTGATTTTTTTTCTCTCCTCTCAATCTTCTCACATAGATGGAAAAACGTTCCTTAACAACTCCTTGTGATTATTAGGTTTTGCCCAGGTGTGTAAACTGAAGTCTATCAGAGACTTCCTTCTGCCATAATAAAAGCCAGATGAAAGCCAGAGAAAGGACCAGGGGTCTTGGGAAAACATCATAGCTTTAAAGGAGATGTAAGAAGTGAGTATTCTGCTGTGTAAGTATCCCTTCTGAAACCTCCCTGAGCAAAGGGCTGCTCTCATGGCCTCCCTTCTGTTTTCCTGATTTCCTTAGCCTAGGCTGTAACCAGAAATCTAAGCAATGTAGAAACACACAACTCCTTGGTGTGAACTAGAAAACATGGATATTAACAGGAAAATTAACTGTTCTCACTGAGCTTAGGTTGAATATAAAGCGTAATGTAGGCCAAAGTTCAGTGGTTTCCTGAAACAATCTTTCAAATTTAAGGAATGCTTCAGCATATTGGTTTTAAAAATTTGTTTATTAAGACTTCACTGTGTCCCAAAATGAATCTGAGATGCTGTGGAAGCCTCTGAAAACCACAGCACATTAACAGAGCTGAGAAGCAAATAATAATGAGAGGCATAAAAAAGGAGGCAGAAGAGGACAAGCAAGGTCTATTGGATTGTTGTGTCTGCTTACAGTGGGTGAGTATCACGCTTTGTTCTCATGGGTTTATGAGGAAATTTTTTTTGAAGTCAGGGATCAATACGAATTAAGACTTATTGTCTACTCTTTTTTTTTTGCCTTGATACAATGTCTCATTCCTGTCTAAAAAATGAATGTACATTCTGAGCAAATGGAAAGCATCCATTTGTACTACTTAAATGATCCCAGTGTTTTCTATGTATCTTTGTGTTCTTCAAAATACGAATTTCTGATATTAGTATGATTTTGAAAATAATGAATATATTTATCAAATACAACATGTTTTCAGCAAATATTTATTGAGTTTCTAAGTATTATTATAGGAATTTGGAGTGTACAATGAGCAAGAAAATAAACAAAAGGAGATAAAACTCCCTATACTTCTGAAACAGATCCCAGTAGATTTAGTGTGGGCCCATATTTCATACAAAATATTTACAGGCAGGCTCTCTGGCCATGCTTAATTTCTAAATCCTGCCAAACAAGCCAGCCACCTGACAAAGGCCAGGATGTATGGCTCCTTCTCCTTTATTGTTATGTAGATTGCCTGAGAAGAAGTGTTGATTCCTAGGCTGTGACTTAAGTTGCAGGTGTTTCAGTAGCCCTGCTTCCCCCAGAAAGAGAATATTAATGAGTATCCACCTTGGTTTACGGGGGTGTGGGGGTGTGTGGGGGGTGGGGGGTGGAAGGTATTTTGTATAATAAATGCGGGTAGATATTCAGGAATGAATCAAGTCTGGAATGCCCTTCTGATATGGCTGTGTGACTGTGTTTCATTATTTCTCGCGCCTCTGTACCAGTACACTTAGGGAAAAGTAATAGTATCTATGTTGGGGCCACGGGCCCTGATATAATGGTGCCAGCAACGTGATGCTGACCACTGAATCCTGAGAAAAGCCAGAGAAAAAGACAAGAAGTACGAGAGAGAATGTGGTGCTGACTGCTGAACCCCGAGAAAAGCTGGAGAAAGGACAGAGGCTGATCCGCAAACCTCAAAAAACAAGGAAGAAGCGACCAGACGTGAGGAACCCGCAAGAAAAAAATCAGTGGAAATGTGAGTAATGTGCGCTTAGATAACAAAGCAGAACAGTAATATCGGGAGTAAAATTTGTAAATATAGAAATATGGGGCAAGGAGAAAGCGATCGAATGGCTATGCAGTTGGTTGAAGATATTTTAAAAGGCAGAGGAGAGAGACTACAGCAGCTTCAGATACAAGAATTTTTAGTATTCACAGAGGAGATATGCCCTTGGTTTTCCCAGCATAGGACCTTAGACATAGCCGTATGGAAAGAAGTAGGAACGAGACTCCAACAACATTATTGTAACTATGGACCAGAAAGCATCCCTGAAGATACGCCTTATTTCTGGATGCTAATACAGGAAAGGCTGGACTTAAATCCTGACCAGCAGGAGATAGTTCCATCTGCTCCACCTGAGGAGTTGCTAGACACTCTTTCAGAACAGAGCAGTTACAACAGGTCAGAGACTAATGATTCAGACCATGAAAGGGAGTCTTCATCTCTCTCACTAGCAAACAGCAGTGCTGAGAGACAGAGACACGAGGTCAGGGTTCAGAAAGAAATAAAAGGCTTGAGAAGGATGGTAACCTTGCTATCATGCAGACTAGGAACTATGCAGATACAGGACTCTTGTCAGAAGAACGATAGTCTTCCTACAGCAATGGCAGGTTTAGATCCGCCCTCAGTTCAGAGTACACCGAAAGTGAAGCAGAGGCATAACGATAGCAGCGAATCTCCTCTACAGGCTTGTATCAGAGAAGCCGCTAGCAGAGGAGAAGAGATGCAAGGATTTCAACTGTTCCCAGTAATGGAGCAGAGAGATGCACAAGGAAATTTGCTTAGAGTACATACTCCTATATCATTTAAGTTACTCAAAGAATTAAAAACTGCTTGCACTTAATACGGTGCCACAGCATCCTTTACCCAGACACTGGTGGAAAATATAGCTGTCGGATTGGAAGCAGAGAGCCAAGGCTTGCCTGTCAGGAGGAGATTATCTAGTGTGGAAAACTGAATTTACAGAACAACGTCAGGCCACAGCTGACAGAAACAGAGTTCGGCAGATTCCTATTTCGTATGAGATGCTGACAGGTGAAGGCCCTATACAGAAACAAATCAACAGTTAGAATATCATGTGGTAGCATATGTCCAGATTAGTGCAGTGGCCAAGAAGGCCTGGAATAAGCTTCCATCGTCAAAAGAACAGACTGAGGAGTTATCTAGTATAAGACAGGGACCAGATTAATTATTTCAGGATTTTGTTTCCAGACTAACACAGGCATCTAATAGATTGATTGGAGACTCAGAAGCAGGACAGATAATAATTAAACAGTTAGCATTTGAGAATGCCAACACTATATGCAAGACAGCTGTAAGACCTTTTAAGAAACAGGGTAATGTTGCAGCTTATATCCGAATCTGCTCAGATATTGGCCAGTCATATACACAAGGAATGGCTTTAGCTGCTGCTTTACAAGGAAAGACAATTAATGATGTCTTATCCCAGCAGGGAGACCTAGCCCCAGGGAGAATGAAGCTGTTTTGGACGCGGTCTTATGGGACATCAGGTCAGACGATGTCCCAATAGGAAAGCAAGCCCTAGGACTAGAAAAGAACCAGGATTGTGTAGGAGATGCAGGAGAGGAAAACAGTGAACTATCAAGTGCAGATCAAAAAGAGATGATCTAGGAAATCCCCTTTTGTGAAACAGATTCAGGGGCCAGCTCAGGCCCCGAGACAAATTTATGGGGCAGTTCAGCAAGCTGTACCACCACAAGGAGATCTATACAGGACCTTTTCAGAGCCACCCCAGGTAGCGCAGGGCTCGGCCTCAGTTCAGCTGTATACAGGGTTCTAAGCCTGAGATGGGGATGCAAGCTCTCCCCGCAGGGGTCTATGGGCCTTTACCAAAAGGCACTGTAGGGTTGCTGCTAGGGAGAAGTAGCACAACTATGCAAGGGATCTTAGTAGCTCCTGGAGTCATAGATGCTGACTTTGAGGGAGAAATCAAGGTGACGACTCACTCACCAAGTGGAGTTTCTATAGTAAAAGCAGGTCAGAGGCTTGCACAATTAATATTACTTCCAGCTGTGCAAACCAATAATCTGAGTAAGAGAGAAAAGAGAGGAAAGGACGGATTTGGTTCATCTGATGCATATTGGGTACAAGCCATAGGTCATCAGAGACCAGAACTCACTCTGTTTATAAATGGAAAAAGATTTTTCTGGCCTCCTAGATACTGGCACAGATATTTCAGTTATAACCGCCAGCCAGTGGCCTTCTAAGTGGCCAAAAACGGAGACTATTACACAGCTACAAGGAATTGGTCAGACTAGAAATCCTGAGCAGAGTAGTAATGGACCGCATTGGAAAGATGAGGAAGGTCATGAAGGAAATTTTAAGCCATATATTATCCCTTATTTACCTGTGAACTTATGGGGCAGAGATATTATGTCCAGAATGGGTTATATTCTCCCAGCACGGCTCTTACTAATCAGATGTTTCAACAAGGATTATTACCTAATCAAGGTCTAGACAAGGATAATAAGGGAAAGGTTGATCCTGTCGTACCAGACAATAGACCTCCTAGAGCAGGATTAGGGTATTTTTAGGAGAGGTCATTGAAAGACCTGCACTCCATGCAGACCCAATAATATGGAAAAGTGATGAACCTGTATGGGTGAGTCCGTGGCCTCTAACACAAGAAAAATTACAAGCTTCCCAGAAGTTAGTGCAGGAACAGCTGGATAGTGGACATATTTCACCATCAAATTCACCATGGAACACTGCAATTTTTGTTATTAAAAAGAAATCAGGAAAGTGGAGATTAGTTCAGGATTTAAGGGAGGTTAATGCAACCATGCAGCCAATGGGAGCATTACAACCAGGGCTGCTGGCTACAACAGCAATACCAAAGGGCACACATAAAATTATCTTAGACTTAAAAGATTGTTTTTATACCATTCTTTAGTGGCACAAGATTGTCAAAGATTTGCTTTTAGTATTCCTTCAGTTAATTTCAGAGAGCCAATGAGGAGATATCAATGGAATATTTTACCCCAGGGCATGAAAAATAGTGCCCCTTTATGCCAGAAGTTCATAGCTCAAGCTATACAAAAAATTAGAGATCAATTTCCACAGGTTTATGTTATTCATTATATGGATGACATTCTGCTTGCTCATAGAGATGAGAATATTTTACTAGAGACGTATGGATTCTTATAACAGAGCCTAAGCAATGCAGGGTTAGTCACTGCTCCTGAGAATGTACAGAGGCACCCACCTTTTCAGTATTTAGGTCATATGTTATACCCCAAAGAAATTAAGCCTCCAAAGATAGAAATTAGGAAGGATGACTTAAAAACTCTTAATGACTTTCAAAGGCTACTAGGAAATATACAATGGCTGAGGCCTCATTTAAGGTTTCCTACAGGAGACCTCGAGCCTCTAAGTGAAATCCTTAAAGGATATAGTGATCCAAATTCCAGCAGACAGCTTTTGGAAGCTGCCAGACAGACTCTCACAGATAGAGCAGGCTGTACAGGAACAGCAAGTGTGCTATATTGATTACAGCCAAACATGGCAGGCATGTATTTTACCTACAAAACTAGTTCCTACAGCAGTTTTATGGCAGAACGGACCACTTATGTGGCTGCATCTTCCTGTATCACCAGTAAAAGTATTAAATCCTTATTTTGAAGCAGTAGCATGCTTAGCATAGAAGAGCAGGATAGAATCTAGAAAATATTTTGGCAAAGAACCAGCTGTGATCAATGTTCCTTACACTAAGCAGCAAATTGAATGGTTATTCCAAAATAGTGATTCTTGGGCAATTGCATTTGCTCAGTTTCAAGGTCAGATTAATAATCTTTTCCCAGATGACCAGTTGCTGCAGTTTACTCAACTGCATTCATTCATTTTTCCTAAAACAGTAGTAAAGAATCCCATAAAGGATGCTTTGTTGATTTTCACTGATGGCTTATCTAATGGGAAGGCTGCTTATGTGGTCAATGGCAAAGGACATGTAGTACAGACAGAACCAGCTTCAGCTCAAATAGTTGAGCTGCGAGCTGTAGCTCTGGTGTTTAAGAATTTTGCTAATAAGACTTTTAATCTATATAATGCTAGCCAGTATATTTATAATGCATTGCAAGTGTTGGTAACAGTGCCATATATAGGAACTAGCAATGAACAAGTTAAGATATTGTTTCAGCAGATTCAGGAAGCCATACAATGTAGAAAGTTACCATGTTTTGTTGGACATATCAGAGCACATTCAAGTCTTCCTGGTCCATTAGCTGAAGGCAATGCTCTAGCTGACAGACTTACAAAAGTAATTGGTATATCACAGATAGAACTTGCTCAGCAGTCACATGCTTTGCACCATCAGAATAGTTTAAGTTTAAGAAAGCAATGTAATTTGACCAGAGAAGCTGTTCGCCAAATTGTTAAGCAACGTGAAAGATGTCCACAATATCCACCTGTGCCTCATTTGGGGGTAAATCCTCGAGGACTGCTTCCTAATCATATATGGCAGATGGATGTAACCCATGTTACTGAGTTTGGAAAATTGAGATATGTGCATGTAACAATTGATACGTATTCAGGATTAATGATGGCCACAGCACAAACTGGGGAAGTTGCCAAGCTTGAAATGCTTTTCATGCATGGGAACCCCAAAAGTAATAAAAATGGACAATGGGTCCGGATATGTTAACAAAGCTTTTCAAAAATTTTGTACTCAATGGAATATCATTCATAAGACTGGTATTCCTTATAATCCTCAAGGGCAAGGAATTGTGGAGCGTGCACATATCTCCTTAATAACACAACTCCAAAAGATAAAAACAGCAGTGTTTTATCCTCAGACACCACACAATGCCTTAAATCATGCATTATTTACCCTAAACTTTCTAAATATGGATGTCCATGAGCAATCAGCAGTGGGCAGATTGCAGCATAATAGTACAAAGACCACCTTTGCTAAAGCAAAGTAGAGGGACCCTTGACCTGGAATATGGAAAGAGCCAGATCCCATATTAATATGGGGTCGAGGGCATGTTTGTGTTTTTTCCCCAGGATGAAAATCAAGCAAGATGGCTTCCAGAGTGACTGATTCGGTGCATTCAGCAGAAGGACAGCTGACCTGAGGACAGCATAGCTGATAACTGCCCAGCAGGAGAAACGGAATAAGAAGAGCTCAAGGAGGAACCCATGATCCAGCTCTCCCAGCCCCCACTGAGAGGAGCCTGAGTGAGACCCACAGCTGCCACCACTCTACACTGCAGGTGCCATTCTGCCTCCAGAGACTTCAGATAAAGAGACCCTGCTGAGATGACTTCTCTATGATGTCTGCAGCTTGCAGTGGTTTGAAACCTGTTTGCTTTAGAATTGAGATGTAGACTGACACAGAACTCATTTTTGGTTAAAATATAAAAACTAAGAACTAAGACCTAAGCTTTCCCCTTAGGGAAAGAGAGACACAAAATAAAGAATGACTAAAACCCCTCTTCACTTAAGAAGAGGGCAGACTAAGGGCTTAACATCTACTCAGAGTCTGAAAATGGTATTTGATAACAGCAAATGGTATTATACTCTTACCAGTAATGACCTGATATTTACAACTGCATATAAGATGGTGAGAAAAATTTTGGTATTGACCAATGGTGCTAAAAGGTTGGTACTGACTGAAAAGAAATTTTAAAAAGTTGGTACTGACCGACAAAATATGAAATTATGATACAGAAAAAGATAATTGGAGAGTTGGTACTGACTGACAATACAAACTATGATACAGAAAAAAATAATTGGAGATTTGGTATTGACCGATGATGCGAAAAAATTATGATTTTGACTTGTTGCTATTGGCAATTACTGAAAAGAGGTTGTGACACAGTGAATGTTGGGAATTGATGCATATGCTGAGAATGTGAACCAGCGGAAGAAACATTTTCAACTCGGGCGATTCTATTCTCCTTTAGAATAGGAGACTATAGCCTTTGGGAGCATAATTATTCATAAAGCATTATGATTTATCCTGACAAAAGGTGTGGCTATTGAGACACAGGGCCTGAAAGTATATTTCTCTCCACTAATCCCTTTTCTTTACAGAGACCAGCAGTTAATGATGGTATAAAGCTTCTTCTTTCCCAGATGCCTAAGACAGGAGCTCGCATGTGTCAATGCCTGTTTCCAAAGATGGGAAAATTCGGGTAAAGGAAGAGGACTTTGTCCAAAACAGGCATAGTCCATCTGTCCTGTTGCAGAAACACAGGGGTTATTAAAATTTAATGAGAGAGTGAATTGTGGGCCCATATTTCATACAAAATATTTATAGGCAGGCTCTCTGGCCATGCTTAATTTCCAAGGCATCTGCAATCTTGCCAAACAAGCCAGCCACCTGTCAAAGGTCAGGATGTATGGCTCCTTTTCCTTTATTATTACTTAGATCACCTAGGAAGAAGTGTTGATTCCAAGGCTGGTGACTTAACTTGCAGGTGTTTCAGTAGCCTGGCATCCTCCTGAAAGAGAATATTAATGAGTATCCACCTTGGTTTACCAGGGGGATAAAAGGTGTTTTGTATAATAAACGTGGGTAGATCTTCAGGAATGAATCAAGCCTGGGGTGCCCTTCCAATATGGCTGTGTGACTGTGTTTCATTATTTCTCATGCCTCTGTACCAGTACACTTAGGGAAAAGTAATAGTATCTATGTTGGGGCCACGGACCCTGAAAATTTAGCAGGCAGAATGTTGGAATCACTTAGAGGACAGGAAACAAAATTCTGAACTTCGTTCTCACCACAAGGAATTCTAGAGTCTCTTTGGTGTCCTGGATATTATCTAGCTTTTCAAAAGTTCTCAGATATACTATTTTAGCTTAATTTCACTATAAGATGTTTATCAATTCTTTGAGAAATGTATACAATGTATTTTGATCATATTTACTCCTCACTCGTCTCTACTCCTCATCTATGTGCCCACACATTATATCCTCTCTCTTATTTACCCACAGAGTCTAAATTCGTTGCAAATGTACTACTGGGTGTAGGAACACCCAATGAAGAATGGTTGACTAACTAGAGTCCACACACTTAAAATTCATAATTCTTCCTCGCTTGAAAGCCAGCAACTTTCTCTCACCTTCAGGTAAAGGTAGGGGCTTTGTGAGAACATTTAGGTGGAATGCTGACTTGTTTGATATTATATAAGTCCTGTGTAGGAACCACAGCTGCTGTGAGCTCATGACTCAAATGTAATGTATTACATGCCATGCTCTTGAATATTTAATGGAGATGACACAGCTAAACAAAACAAAAACTGGTCTACAAGTTTAATTAATCTTCAGTGTCTAGAGCCAAAGGCAAATGAATAGCTACATGAGTTTGATGCACTGGTGATAGACATAGAGCAACTGGATGGGGCTTGTGCCCTATAGGCTATTCAGATAGTTACTGCTGCTTGCCATTTGAATTTAGTTGAAGAGCTAATGAAAGAATATTTGGTTCTATTATCCTTCTAAGTTTTAACTTCAATGACTATCATCCATTGCTTTGTCCCGTTCATTTTCAATTGAGTTATAAAAGTACCATATCTTGATTCTTCTGCAAAATTACTAAAGAATTTTAATGAAGAGGATACATCAAAATTTATGTGCTGGCATCCTTTTTTTTAAGTCATCATTATGTCATGTTTTCTTTATATATAAAATGCATGCTTCAAAATAAAACCAGAGGCTGAAGAGATAGCTCAGTGGTTAAGAGCATTTGCTGCTCTTAATGAAGACCTGAGTTCTATTCTGAGATATAATATGCCAGCTCATAACCTTTTTAACTTCAGTTCCAGAGAATCCTCTGCCCACTTCTGGACTCCATGGGTACCAGGCATACATGTGTTATATAAACATACATGAAGGCCCAACACTCATACATACAAATTAAAAATAAATATGTCTTTTTGGCTTTTTGTTTTTTTATGAGACAGGGTTTCTCTGTAGCTTTGGAGACTGTCCTGGAAATAGCTCTTGTAGACCAAGCTGTCTTTGAACTCACAGAGATCCTCCTGCCTCTGCCTCCTGAGTGCTGGGATTAAGGGTGTGCATTATCACTACCGGCAGAAAAAAAATAAGTATATCTTAATAAAAAATTCAAAATAAATTATGGAGAAATAATGAATAAGAAACAAATTCTCCAATTAGGTGGCATTAAACAGGCCTCTAAAGTCAGTATTTGAGAAGCATAGGCAGAATGATTGAAAATTCAAGGCCAAGCTGTGCAATATCATGAGTTAAAGGTCAACATAGCTTATATGGTAAAACCCAATCTCAAAACAGCAATGAGATCAGAAACCCAAATGAAAAAAGGAAAACATGCTGTGTTGTGCTATCTCAGCAGTCTAAACTATAGTGATAACACTTTCAGTGTTTGCGTTTGTTTTAATAATTTTATAGATACACGCATCTGATATCTAACTATCCCTACCTGTCTATATCAACACATCGATACACACACACACACACACAGACTTACACACACATTTATATAAAGTTAAATAGTAATATTTAGTAGCATTAAAATCTTTCTTTCTTATGTGCATCACCTCTTGTTTAATGAAATCTCTTGGAAAGATGTTCATATATCTTTATACTTAGACATACTTCATTGAGTGAATTTTTTTTATATTAGTAATAAGGATCAGTGATTTTAGCAAATGATGTTAAGTATGTTTTCAGCCCTTTAAATAATAATATAGTTTTAAATTTTATTTTAAGTAACAGATTTTAGATTTATTCTAAATAATAAAATTAAAGTTATTGACTGAATCAGTATGTAAATTTAATGGTATAGTAGATAACACCAAAGTATCTTGCACAAAGATACTATGAATTTCTACCAAAATCCAAAATGTTTGAAGACTTTCATATTCACTCATAATTACCAGCACTGGCTACACTAGCCTTTTACATTCTTGAACTAAGATTTTAAAAATGGCATCAGGATATTTAGTGTATATTTGTTCAACTGTTATAAATTAGGTTATTTTTCAAAGTTGTAATGTTTCAAAGTGTAGTGTGTGTGTGTACATGTGTGTGGTTTGGTGTGTGCATGCACATTTGTGTTGTTATTGTTGTCTTTTGCTATTACTGAGTTTAAAATTTGAGTTATGATTTTTTTAATTTCATGCTTCTTTTAACCATATATAGTCACCCATTTCAGTAGCCTGGGGTTATTAAAGCCTATAGCTGTTTGAAAATATGGAGTTTAGGTAGACTAATACTGTTTTTAAGATAGGGTCCTAGGGAAAAAAATAAGAACCAGAAAGACAGACAAGCAAATCGATGGCTAAAGAAGATTTACCAGTGAATGTTTGTTCGCTTACACCAAGAAATTTATACCTCATTCAACTAGTAGATTTTTGGAAGATATTGGAGTTGGATTTCCTTCTGTTCTATAGCTCAGCGGGATGTGAGCTATATTTACAAGGAGTGAATATTGAATGGTTTTTTTTTGACTTTTATTCTTTTCATCCACATGTTCAATGTCCCTGATAAATGCACAAGATCAGAAAACCTGTTTACACAGTGCTGAGATTTGTGACCTCGGGGTATTTGAACACATCACACTTATTTGAACCAGTCTTAGGTAACTGTCCTCCAAAGTAGTTTTTCACTTCATTCAGGTCTTTTAAAGTAGTTAATCCAAAGCTATTAGTAACTTTCAGTAAAAACCATTATGCTTGCTTTAAACGAGGCATTACACACATTTCCCCTGGAAAATATTGAGCAGTATAAATTATTTCCAAGGCAATGAAAGAATGTGTCTATAAATATTATCCAGAGTGATATACCATCGAATAAAAGCATTATATAAAAACCTTTTAAGTTGTGAATAATTGTGTATTTGGCAGAGACCAATTTAAAATGAGAACTTTAGTAAGAGTTGCCTTGATTAGAAAATAACTTATATAAAATATAGTTAGAGGTTAAAACCTCTTGAGAGAAATGCAGCCTGACTTAGATGATTTGCAGAGCAGTGGTGTTAGAGACATTTCCCACTGATTAATCTACCTCTTTTTTTTGTAAGATACTGCATGTACACAGTGATTTTTAAGTTCTTAGAATAAATTAAATAAAAATGAATTATGGCTCTCCATGTAAATGGAAATGCTTCTACTCTATTATGGATAAGTTTCTTTGAACTTACTGCTAAAAACAATAATTTCAAAGGTCTACATTCACTCTATAAACTATCAGTGTTTTAATGAGATAAACCCATAGCATTTTTTCCTTATGAACTTAGATTACATAATAGATAAAGATTTGAGAAAGATGTTGCATAGCAACAAGTTGGGTTATCCATTTTGTTTTCAATATTTCATTGAGTAGGGGCAAGTTATATTTTAATAATGAAAAATGAAGGAAATAAATTTTCTCTAAAAAACTCATAATACAAGTTTATTAAAAACAAAACTTGTCTTTGAGTTGACACATACAAAAAAAAAGGACAGATTGTATGGTGAGACTTCAGTGGACTCTTGATTTTTAATGTGAGTTACTGAGGATAGTTCTAGTTAGTTCTGGGAAAAGCTACTCAACAACTACCTGTCAGGAGAGTTAGGGAGTCAGTAGTTTACTTCCATTATCTTTTGTCTCCTTTAGTAAATTCAAAGTAAAGACTGAACATTGAATTTATGGTGATACATAATCTCAATGTATCTTTTGACCATAAACATTACTCCTGGTGCTGATTCTTTGTACATTATCAGCTAGAACCAGATACACTTTGAGAGTCAGGAGGCAGCACCTGGTATCTCCCAGTTCTTTTGCAACTTTGCCTCATTTAGGAATCACCTACTTGGAGTGGCTCTGAGAATCATGGCTGAGAAGCTTTACTGTAGTAAGTCCCCAGCAGTGCTGACAGTGTTGGTTTGTAGACAAAACTCCTTGGAGAAATGCTTTGGAGTACTGTGCTCTGGAGTCAGATTGTGCATACTGATACCTGTCAGTGTGAACCTGGGCAACTGATTGTCTCCTGCAGCTTCCTAACATTTAAAATAGGATAATGATGAAGTTACATCATAGGGTGGGTATGATGATAACCTGGAAAAACTCACAACAGAGGAAAATTTTGTAGTTTTATCTTCGTTTTGGCAGTAATGTATTGTGAAAGGGACACATAAAACATCCCCAGATAACTCATTTTACTAAAGTGTTTAGACTTTATAGATGATCCTATGAGAGGCTTTTGTCTAGAGTCTAAAGTTCAAGTTGGTTGGATCGTAGGAGAAAAGAATTTTTGGTCTCCAGGTATACTTTATAATTCCATTTGCTGCCCGATTGGTCCTGAAACTGATCTTTAAATTATAAATTTTTGGAAAGCTTTACATTTTAAGGTTATTACCATACAGAAGTGTAAAAACAAACATATTCTGAATGGCACCATTTCCTGCAAAGAGAAAACAATGGTTTGGCCATGCCTTCAGAATATGTTACACAGTGACAAACCCAGGCTCTAAAAGTATAAACAGCATCTTCTTTTCCACCAAAGCGATTCTGAATAAGTTAGAGTTCTGAAAACTCAAGGCATGGATAAGGTTCACCTTTACCCTCTAGTAGCGCCAGTGTCAGTGGTGCTTGGTGACACGTATGCTGTTAAGCAAATAAGAAGCATGTGCAGGAAAACAGAACAAGCAGGTTGGGAAAGCGGGACATACCTCATAGTCCAGGATGTCACACATGGTGTATCGTCTTCCTGTGGTAAGAAATACTCGTGTCTAAATAAATATCAGTAGCATAAAGAACAAAGGTTATGGCTTATGTTTTCTTGCATTTTGTTTATGTTTTTCTTAAAATTATCCATAGGATTTATTTATTTTTATTTTATGTGTATACAAATTTGCCTGAATATAAGTTAATGCATACCATGTACATGTGGGGGATGGGAGGCTGTAGTTATCAGAATACAGTGAGAGACAGATGTATGCTACTGTTGGGTTTTGGGACCAAACTCAGGTCCTCTGCAAAAGCATCAAGTGCTTTTAATCTCTAAGTCCCCTCTCCTTTCTTTGTCTTATGATTTCTTATGTCTATATAGGCTCCTTGCATGTCACTGAAGTCCAGTGTGCAACAAGATCAATATTACAAAGTGAGTTTTGCTGGGGTAACAAGGGAAGAACCCTATCCAATGCTCCTGCTTGAAGATAGTGCCACTTAAGATCTGCATGAAGACAGAAGAGGTTTTAGTAGGCAAATAAGGGGTGGTTTGTCATACATCTGAATATAATCAAGTAGATTCAAGACAAACACTGGCAACAGGAGTATTCAAGTTTGGCCTTAGTATAACTGTATATTCTGTAATGATGGATAAGAAGAACATTTTAGAATCAGATCACAGGGAACTGTGTTAGCATTGGGAGCAGTTTTTCTTCTACTGGAAATGGAGAAATCCTGGAAATTCTGACATAGAAAAGTGACATGTCAGAATGTTGCTTCCTGAGCATGCCATGATAAACTGGATTTGGGATAAAGATTAGTGAAAATCCCACAAGGAAAGTCTGGGTAATTGGGGGCTGTGGACCTCTTCTTGCTAGATGGCATGTCAGAAAGTGAGATTAAATAACCTTCAGACACTGTATAAATCTACTTCCCGTGCGACCTCAGTGTCATATCTATTAAACTCTATGATTAAAATTTGCTTCCCACCCTTGTCAGCACAACAGAGTAAATGTGCATCCATCGGTGTTGACTGTGAGAACCGTCTAACAAGTGGGGATTTTGTGTTCTAAATTCCAGGCTGTGACTTCTTAAAACATAAAGAATATGGGTGTCAAAATAGCATGCTGTGACAACTAATATAGAAATGAATACAATTGAGCAAAATTGGTGGAAAAAAGGTGGAAGATTAAGAATAGATGTATTACTGAGAAGATTATAAGATTTAAGAAACTGTTGCATTGAAATAAAACATTTTAAATTTTTTTGGTAATACACTAATATTACCATAAAATATAGATTTTATTTGCTTCTTGCCATAAACAATTTTCTTGTAAAATGAGGATCTGAAATTTTGTATATCTTCCTCCAACAATGACAATAAAATCTTCTTGCAATATGTGCAATCAGCACTATTTTATAGTTGTCATAAACTTCCAGATTACACAAATAGGAACAATTTCAGAAAATTAAAACATTTCCCACTGTTTCTTCAGTTATAAGGCAGAAGATCCAAAGTAAGAACCTTTATTATCGGACCTAAATCCTACACTCAAACATCACATCCTTGATATTGCATGGAGTTTGATTTGCCCATTTTGTGAAAGAACAGTAAAACAAGAAGACTTCAATTGGTCACCTGGTCTTAGGGCTTGAATATAAAATATCTTCCCAAAGATGAAAATTTAGTTACCACCATCACCCTCAATGGTGGTGGCAGGGGTGGGAGGAATCCAACAAACTGAAGATTACTGAGTAGCAAAGATTCTATCCTAAGCCATGAGGTTGATCTTTTGCTGAATTCATAGTGATAGTTTGTGATGTGGGATTTCCCTCTGTATGCTGTGATTACCATTAATGAATAAAAAAAACTGCTTTGGGCCAGTTGGTAGGGCAGAACATAGGTAGGTGGGTAAAACTAAATGGAATGCTGGGGGAAGAAGGCACAGTCAGGGGGATGCCATGGAGCAGCCGGCGGAGATCAATGTGCTGAAATTTTGCTGGTAGGTCACCACCTCGTGGTGATATACAGCTTAATAGAGATGGGTTAAATTGATATGTAAGAGATTAGCCAATAAGAAGCTAGAGCTAATGGGCCAAGTAGTGATTTAATAAATACAGTTTCTATGTGATTATTTCAGTTCAGGGTGGCCGGGACAAACAAGCGGACCCTCCTCCTACATTTTTGTTAGCAGATGGTGACCTAGTTGCAGGAAGTGAGTCACTGGAAGTACACTCCTTCCTGTCCCTTGCTGTTTCCTGGTTGGCATGAGATGAAGAGCTCTACTTCCCTGGGACATTATGTGCAGCCTCTCCTCTGGTACCTATGAAGGCTCATGCCACCATGGACTAAATCTGCCGAAACTATGAGCAAAATAAGTCATAGTGGTGGAAGTATGACTAAAACACCCAACTTATTGTTTGGATAACTGGTGAACTCTATGTGAACTCAAAATCTAGAAGCATTAATAAAATCACTCATGATATTTTATCAACAATAATGCCAAAGTTCAATCAATATTTTATAGGTCATCAATAATAATGACAGTAACATTGGACTTTTTGAAACTAATTCCTTTTCCTTTTGTTGTGTTCTATGGGTTCTTATGATAAAATTAGCCTGATTATCACTATCCACCTAAATGTATATGATTTTCACTTGAAAACAGAAAACAAACCATAATTGGTAGGGAAGATACAGTTTAAGATAAATGCAGACATTTATATTGAGGTCCAAATACTTTGTGTGATTTTATTTTTAATTCACATAACCTTGATTGATTAAAAATATCTAGGCAAATTATTTAATTGGAAATATTTTCATATTTGCTCCAGCTACTATAAGAAACTGATATTTTGAGTTTAAAACACCTAATGAAGAGGCAGTGCCCAGTGAAATGTAGACATTGTTATAGTTATGGAGACTAATTTTCCATGTGAGTCTGGAGTATATAAAAACTACACAAAGACACGATGAAGAACAAAGTCATGGCAAAGATCATTTTCTTTTCCTTCTGAAAATTTAATAAGAAAAGCAAAGAGATTGATCTCAGTGCAAGCCCCACAAAGTTCACACCCTGGGCATTCTTTGACTTTTTCCATCCTGGGAGTGTCAGGCAACTTGAACTGACATATAGGCCAGAAGGCTCACAGCACACTGTAGCTGAAGTCTGCACTCTGAAACAGTCTTGAATTTAGGAAGACAGATATTGTATGATCAATATACATTAAACTCTCATATAGAGAAAGTTTGCATATTAGTAAATGTAACTCATGGTGTGATTCATATACTACAAAATAGTGTAAATTAAATAAAACAATACCAATGAATTATAATACAAATGAAATAAAAATGTATAAAAGATAATCTTTTTTCATGATTGCTCACAGAGGATATGAAGGTTGTAATATAAAATAGTTTTTTGAGTTGAACTATTTAATTACATTTTTGCTTGTCTCTCCCAACTATTAAATACTTGCTATTTTTTAAAAGTAAAACATTTTTTATTTATTATTATGTGTGTAGTTTTGTGTGTGCACATGTACACACTCATGATCATATGCTACCAATCTCTGACCATATGGAGGTCAGAGGACAACTTGCAGGGTTGGTTCTCCCTTTCCACCATGTTGATCTTGGGGATCAAACTCAGGTACTCAGGTTTGACAGTCATCTTACACTTACCCACTGAGTCATCTCATTGGCCCACGATTTGTTAACTGAGCTTTAAGTCCAAGATTCATCTGAGAAAAATAATACAGACTAGCGATTACAAAGTTTTAAAGATTAAGAGAATAATTCATTCAAAACACATGATACAGAGCACACTGCATTGTGTAGACCAACACCAGGCCACATTTGCATCCATTACTATCAAGTCTGTAGTGCTATAACGCTTGACTGAATTGTCCCTGACTTGAAGTTCCGTTGTGAATAACATATAGCCAGCCACTGTTTTATTTCCTGTACTTTAAATATATTTCTTTCTAAGCAGATTAAAATTTTATGCTTCTCTGAAATTTCTGAGTATTAGTCTGTTTTTTTCTGCCTCCACATATTTTAGAATAATATATCTAGAGTGCTTAACACACTGAATCTAATTTAATTTACAAAAACAAATCAACTTAGCATTAGAGAAGAATTTAGAATTGTTTTTACCTATGGCTTCTCAGCATCTGAGAGTACACAGTTCCAGGCTTCAGTCAATATCAGTTTCTATTGGCCTCTGTACCAGCCTGACAATGAGATTAGGCTTGTGAGTCGAAGGCAGTAAAAATTTATTATTACCAAACAAAGAAAACTACCTTGGTTCTGATGAGCATTAGAACCCCCATCTATGAATGCATAATGAGAGCTCTTCCACTGAGCATACTACCTAGCTTGATGTGTCTTGAAAAGGAAATTATAAGTAGGAAGAAATTTCAGAGAAGAAACTGCAAACAAATGGGAAAGGAAAATAGAAAGAATTTGAATATAATAAGGGTTTCTGGAAGGAACAGCAAGCATCATTTTTTTCGTTTTGTTTTTTATTGATATTTATTGAGCTGTACATTTTTTCTCTGCTCCTTTCCCTTTCTCTTCCCTCCCCTCTTCAACCCTCCCCCAGGGTCCTCATGCTCCAAATTTACTCAGGAGATCTTCTCTTTTTATACTTTCTACTTTCCATGTAGATTAGATCTATGTAAGTCTCCCTTAGTGTCCTCATTGTTGTCTAAGTTTTCTGGGATTGTTTGCTTTATGTTTACAAACCACCTATGAGTGAGTACATGTGATAATTGTCTTCCTGGGTCTGTGTTACCTCTCTCAAAATAATGTTTTCTAGCTCCATCCATTTTCCTGCAAAATTCAAGCTGTCATTATTTTTTTCTGCTGTGTAGTACTCCATTGTGTAAATGTACCACATTTTTTTTTATCCATTCTTCGATTGAAGGGTATTTAGGTTGTTTCCAGGTTCTGGCTATGACAAACAAAGCTGCTATCAACATAGTTGAGCACATGTCCTTTGAGCATCCTTTGGATATATACCTAAAAGTGGTAATTATTGGGTCTTGAGGAATGTTGTTTCCTAATTTTCTAAGAAATCACCACACTGACATCCAAAGGGGTTGTACCAGCTTGCATTCCCACCAGCCATGCAAAAGAGTTCCCTTTTCTCCACAACCTCTCCAGCATAAGTTGTCATCAGTGTTTTTGATCTTGGCCAATCTTACAGGTGTAAGATGGAATCTCTGAGTTGTTTTGATTTGCATTTCTCTGATGACTAAGGATGTTGAATATTTCCTTAAGTATCTTTCAGCCATTTTAGATTCCTCTGCTGAGAGTTCTCTGTTTAGGTCTGTACTCCATTTTTTTATCTTTTGGTGTCCAATTTCTAAAGTTCTTTGTATATTTTGGAGATCATACCTCTGTCTGATGTGGGGTTAGTGAAGATCTTTTCCCATTCTGTAGGCTGTTGTTTTATCTTATTGACCATGTCCTTTGCTTTACAGAAGCTTTTCAGTTTCTTGAGGTCCCATTTATTAATTGTTTCTCTCAGTGTCTGTGCTGCTGTGGTTAAATGTAGGAGTGGTTCCCTGTGCCAATACATTCAAGTGTAGTTCCCACTTTCTTTTCTATAAGGTTCAGTGTGGCTGGCTTTATATTGAGGTCTTTGATCCATTTGGACTTGAGTTTTGTGCATGGTGATAGACATGGGTCTATTTTCAGTTTTCTACATGTTGAGGCATCGCAATCCTTGACTTCAAACTCTACTACAGAGCTACAGTACTGAAAACAGCCTGGTACTGGAATAAGAACAGACAGGAGGACCAATGGAACCAAATAGAAGACCCGGATATCAATCCACACATCTTCGAACACCTGATATTTGATAAAGAAGCATTAGAAAGAATATTTAACAAGTGGTGCTAGTGAGCATCATTTTTAATTTGTCCAATAAAATAATCTGTGTAGTATATTAAGAAAACATTTGTATACTAAATGAAAATCCCATGGATATTTAATTTTGGTCCATATTCATTCTGTTAATAAAGGATGATGTAGAAATGGTTGGGATAGATTTTAAAGCTGGTACACTATGTTTCTCACATATATGATATGAATGTAATGTTATGAGTCCTGATTCTCGATTCGCCTTGTTAGAATCTTCAGGGTTTTGGTGGGATGGGAAAGCTCAGCGAGCCA
Source organism: Ondatra zibethicus (assembly GCA_004026605.1). Taxonomy (NCBI): domain Eukaryota; kingdom Metazoa; phylum Chordata; class Mammalia; order Rodentia; family Cricetidae; genus Ondatra; species Ondatra zibethicus. Next base: position 53,649 of record PVIU01004538.1, on the reverse strand, counting down.
GGGTGCTGTCTATACACATTTCAAATTGGCAAAGCAAATTAAATATTTTTTTCAGATAGAGGGTATATGGATTAATCTGTGGAAATATCTCTGCAGTATATACACCTATGGTTCTGTCATTAGGGATTGTTTGAATAATTATCAAGCATAAAATCTGTCTGAGATTAGTGCTGCCTAGAGACCAGAATCTAGTTTTCTCTGAAACCACGAGACAAGAAGAAGATCAGACCTTCGCAGGAGAAAGAGATGCACAGGACACAAGCATAGGAAGTTAACATTGTCACTGATTGCAGAATAGTGTAACTGGGATATCTGAAGTCCATTAATCAAATGACGTACCTGATATCTTGTACTGTTTTGCTCTAAACTTGGTTAGGTTTTGGCTCAAAAAATAATCCCATACAAATTCGGTTTCATGTAAATTTCATCTCATATGGTATAACCTCATGGATGTTGTGTCTCTCTTTGCCAGGCAATAAACTCAGGTGACGTTCCAGAGGTCTCAAAGTTCTTATTTTTCCTTATCAACTCAAAATGTAATTTGTATATCATGTCCTATCATTGCACTCTTACACAGGGCTTTGATTCATATTAGATACAAATGCCCTCTTTCATGGGCTTAAATATTGAGTAATTGGATAACTGATGTACTGAATAAGATGAAAGGATTCTGACTGAGCCATGTGCATGATTAAGGGTGTCTAGCAGTATTTGGTCAAAATTAGGAATTTGGAGTGAACTGGGAATGCATCATTTTTCACATATAAAATAATAAAACAAAGTGTTCAGTTATTCAAAAATTGATTTTCAACCTGACTTCATTATTGGGCTAGATTGAGATAACAAGGAATGCCTGTATCTGTAAACTGAATTTAATACACAAATATAGTAGATCATTATGCCGTGGGAAATTAAGGTTCATGGCATGATTGAAAGAATGACTCAGTATCACTGTCTCTGCAACTGCACAGAGTGAGGCAAATTAAGAAAGATACAAGTTTATCATCCTCACAGTTTCTGAACACCTATTTTCCAGTACTTATTGGTTGGTTTTACAAGGATAATTTCTGGAAATATAATCAAACTACCCATGAAAAAGGGACCATTTTTCAAGCACTTTAGAAATTTTTACTTCCTGTTGCTGAAATGGTTACAGTAGTTTCTTCTCTCTAAAAAGGATAAAAAGGAGCCAGGGCACTGGACACTATAGCCTTTTTTTTTTGATTTAAGAAATATGAGGGTATTTTTATAGGAGAAAGTTTCTTTTAAAATAAGTGGAAATATACAAGTAATATTCATACAAATGATTAAGGAGCTCATAAGTGTAAGATGGATATTTAAGGCTGCTGGATATACCTTAACACTCAGCTAGCAAAGTTCCAGTTCTGTATCATCATGGCTTCCTCTTAAATAGGTACAATATAGGCGGTTTTCCTTCTATATCTTCTCTGGGTTTTACTATTGAGTTGACCAGCTTGCATTTAGAGGTAACAGTTTATTCTCATGAAAATTTATAGACTCTTAGGACAGGAAGAAGCTCACAGACTGAATAGACAGGAAAACAATAGTCATGTGCCTGTTCTTGTTGGTTCCAGGGCAAATCTTCATGGAGGGAGCAGTGTAAATGGCCAATTATTCTAAAATGAGCTATATAACATGGATCTATCACAATCACAGTAAAGGAATCATGAATCTTACCTAAGAATATTTTTGTTTTCTCCAATGATTGTAAATCTTGTACTAATATAGTGTCATAAAGAAACACATCCTCTAATGCCAATGAGAAGGACCCAATCAGTATTCACATGGAACCTCAGGAAGGAACATATAATAAGATTCTGAAAATACCTGGATTTGACACAAATGATACCAAGACATCCATTTGGGATACTGAAAAAATAGTTTTATCATTTATTTGAGAATATATTGATCATATAATTTTATAATATAAATATGAAAGGATCATTATTTCAATTTTATGTAGGATGATTGATTATGTATGTATGGGAGTAAAGTTGAGGGTATAGCTGTAAATTGAAGAAAAGAATTCAGCAGCAGCCAGTCCATGTGATATTTTGGGCAGAGGCCACAGAGCAGATTTTTTAAACTTTGACACTATTGACATTTTGTAAGGACAATTACTTGTAGTGTGAAGCTTTGGAAGGAAATGGAGGAAGGTCTATTCTAAACAGAAAATGATCTAAAATGAGAATCAAAAAGAGAGATTTTTCTAGTGTTTGTTAAGTGCTCTCTCTCTCTCTCTCTCTCTCTCTCTCTCTCTCTCTCTCTCTGTGTGTGTGTGTGTGTGTGTGTGTGTATTTGTATACTCCTTCCAAATTTTTAGGTATATGTTATTCCTTTACTTTTTCTCATTGATTTCTAAATTATAAGAATAGAGAAAACGTTTTGATGTCAAGATCTTTTGAGTTTGTATGCAACCTTTAGTCTTGGTTAATTAAGAAGAATATCTATGACTTGAAGTTTTCCTTTTTTGACTTTTTAAGTAAATGAGGCTAACTTAAGAAAGATAAGACACTAACCAAAGGAGGCAAAATTGTGCGGAGAGTTTGAGTTTCCGCAGAGGTGAAGAGGTGATGGCTCCCCCATGTTTTGCAGTGGTCTGGCTTAGAAAGGAGCAATAAATCCTTCGTTACAAAAGAAGAAGGTGAACCATACAAGTGAATATAGAAAACATTGCAAATTGTGTGGCAAATATATAGAATCCGTTATCATTGCCATATTTTCTGAATTACAAATTCAATTTGTCTGGTAAGTAAGATGGCTGAGACTATCCAGAAATTACAGAAAACTGGAAAACCCACAAAACATTCTGTGTGAGAATGATCAAGAGGACACTCTAGGGAGCCATTAGGATCGTTGGACAGTGTCATCAAGTAACAAGAGCACATCTCCACTGACTAGTCTTTGTGTGAACTCCATACAAATTATGAGTAGCTTTCTGCTGACATTCTCCCAAAACTATTATTGGAAAGTGGCCCAACTTTCCTCCTTACCCTCTCTAAGTTATGTATCCTATTGTTTCTACCTCCAGCATCTTGGATGACCTACTCTATGTCTGGCATGATTTTATATCCTTTCTTTAAGGGAGTATTTTCACTCTCACAATGCTGAACAAACCCCAGACTATGGCTACAGTAATAATGTTAAGTTCAGAAATGTCCAAGGTGTTTCATTTCTAAGACATAATGTGGGCTTAACATTCACTTAGCATGCACATGACAAAACTGTTTCCATTTAAGAACTGATGCTAACTCCAGTGCTGACACAAATGACATAGTTCGTCTTCTCATGACTGTGTACATATATAACATGACTTGAATTTGTGATTCTTAAAAAATTCTTTCTTTCTACCTTATATGAATAAATACATGCTGTTGATTGAAGCAACATCTACCCACAAAACCTTACAAAATCACATATGTCTACCTTAAAGTCTGAGATCCTTAGTCATGATAAACATTTTTGAATAATCAAACTGTACAGCATATTTTATTAACATTGGTCTTGTGTGTTTTGTGTTTCATGAAGTGTTTTTTCCCTGTTGCTGATGTTCTCCTGTTGATGTGGAGGTAAGTGATGAGGAACCACTGGGATAATTTGTTGGAGATGTAATTAGTGCTTCTGGTAAAGGGTTGGCAAAGCCTAGGACTAATGTTTCTCTAAGCTCAGGTTCTCCCAGGTTATGAAGTTTTCAGTATTCATCTTCCAAAACCACATTTGATCCAAACTTCAGGTTATCTTGGTTTCTATCTAGAATTCCATGTGCCACACATTTATTATTATTTAAATTTTTACTTGAATACAGTAGCCCCCTCTATGAACTTTATTAAATATTGAATTTTTAAAAAGTTTTGCAAAAATGAATGCTAAGGGGGGTATATATAATGAAATTTTTAAGAATCCTGCAAATCAAAGAAACAATACTTGTACAGGAATAATCTTTCCACTCTTAATTGCCAGGACATTTACCAAGAATAATCCCTCTCAAAGTGTGAAAATAATTTACTCTTGCTAGCATGAAACTTCATAGATTGAATTTGAGTTCTACTGTCCAGGTCCTTCACTAAGTATGTTAGACACAAAATAAACGTGAAGCAATGTGTGAATTGTGGGAGTTTGGGATGCAGCATGTTATGTGAGCAATGAAAGTAGAAGTCAAAAATTCATGTTGTTCCTAAAGTTTTTTCCATACAATTATCTTAGTTTCCTTGATTTATTCCTTAATTGTAATGATATCTAACAAACAAAACTTGCCTGAGGATCAGAATGCAGAGTTAACTATAGAGGCCAGGCAGTGGTCACACACACCATTAATCCCAGAACTCTGAAGACAGAGGCAGACGGTCTCTGTGAGGTCAAAGGCAACTCTGGGCTACAGGAGACTGATTCTGTCTAAAAGAGAAACAGAGCTCATACAAAGATGAACTGTTTGGGACCGCAGACACTCAGAACCTGAATTTTCTGTGGTCCCTTGCCTGCTAGAGTAAACAATGTCTTTTCCTATGCTCTGAGCACGAGACCCTCATGAGTTCCTGATGGCAGCGGAGTGGTATCTGGTGGGTTTGCAGCTGAAAAATCCCAAGAGCTAGGGAGTGGCCATTAGTCAGGGAGAGTCTATATAAACTGCCCTGGAACACAATAAAAGGGGCATCCTTGTTTCAAGGACAACCCATGTCCCTGTCTCTCTGTGTGCGTTTCAATCTCTAGCCCCTTGCCCGACTTCAAATCATCCTATGGTAGACAGGTGGTACAGTACGGGTGGACTGTACAGCATTCGGGATCACATGCTTTTAATCCAAGCACTAGGGAGGTGGAGACAGTAATGATATGGCTTGGCAGAGAGAGGAATATAAGGCAGGAAGAGACAGGAGCTCAGAGGCAGTCTGAGGATTCAGAGAGACAGCATGAAGTCTGAGATACAGTCTGAGAGTCTGAGGATTCATAAGGACAAGATCACTCCTTAGGTCTGAGCATTGGTAGAGGTAAGAACTCTCTAGTGGCTGACTGTTCTGCTTCTCTGATCTTCAGCATGAACTCCTATATCTGACTCTGGGTTTATTATTATTATTACTAATTATTAGTTTTTCAAGACAGGGTTTCTCTGTAGCTTTGGACCCTGTCCTGGAACTAGCTCTTGTAGACCAGGTTGACCTAGAACTCACACAGACCCACCTGCCTCTGCCTTCTATGTGCTGGGATTAAAGGAATGTGCCACCATTGCCCGGCTCTGGGTTTTAATTATTAAGAACAATTAGAATACATGCTACACTTAATAATATTCTAAATTAGAAGAATATGGCATATAGAACACGAAAGGTTTCAAGGGCACACTAAAATGCACAAAAACTTTTCTGACTTCATTGTTTAACATCCCATGATTGAAATCATTGGAGGAGAGAGAACACAAATTTTGACAGTCAGATAGAAACCAATCATGAGAGGGCAAGACAGTGCACAGGTCACTCCATCTTGTGTTCTTGCTGAGGCCTTTTCCAGGTTTAACTAGAATCTCTTTGATGGAGAATTCTATGGAAAACTATATAACTCTATTCTAGGAAAGAAAGTAGGTTGGGATGTTCTAGCTCACTTATCTTAGCTTTTGTTAAAACTGTTTGTTTGTGTGGAACAAACCTCCAGATAATGACATATCTTAGCTTCTGTTAAGACTGCTTGTTTCACCTCAGAAGACACTGAGAGAAGCCCAGGCAAAGAAAGGAGCCCACCAGTGCTCCCTGCGACCCCAGAGAACATATGTGCACACTGTATAAGGCTCTACCACAAAACCATGTGATTTGACTTAAATTAAGTTCTCCCCTAGACGATATTTACATTTTCTTTCAAAGAATTCTTCTAAAAACTTGAAAAAATAAAAACCAAAAAAATAAAATTGCTTGTTTCAAACTGCTTATTGTGAGAATCCCCCACTAAAGCTGCTGACCAAGATGACTGAATGAGGTCTCTGTCCTCAAAAACCCTGTGTTCTGGACACTTGGGGCCACAGATTGGTCCCTGAACACTTGGATGTAGTCTCAACTGGCTGAAATAAAGACTTTCAAACTGACTATACACTCGGTGTGAGGGGTTGTCTCCGCTGAACTACCCTGAACCTCTCAATAAGGATTCCCCAAAGTGGAACATAGATCTCTTGAAAACAAAACAAAGGAGAATGGGTATATTCATAGATAAGTTTCATCTCGACTCTGGCTTTGTTCAAGGAGAACAGAAGGAACAGCTACCTTGTGTAGTCTCTCTGTTTATGTAAGAGGTGCAGAAGTGGGCTCTGTGCTGTGGAGAGGAAGAGCTCTGTAAACATGGGGGAATGTGTGACATCATTGTGTGCCAGCATGAACTGTTGTAAACATGGCTCTGGTGATGTTTCACAGCCCCCGTCCCCTTGATAATTAAAAAAAGGGGCGCGTACTATTCCACAAAAAAAAAAAGGGAAGCCATACCATGTTTTCATGAAAATCTGGTCTGTGTGGACAGGGTCTGAAGGTTTTTCTCAAGAGACATTTGTGACTTTTGAAAAGAGTGTCTGAAACACAATTTCTCTTCTTTGACATAGGAAGGGAAAAGTTGAGATCAATCGCTTAGAATATGCTCAGTGGCTTTGCAATCATCAGAGCAAGACCTCCAAAATAAGTGGCTCCTGGGAGGAGACCTTTAAAGCCCATTGAGGGGCTGATTGAGCTGCTTTGACAAGCAGGCATGCAGAGTTGCAGTTAAGGTTTTTTTGTAAAGAATATAATGGCCACTGGTATCAACAAGTGACTTTCCTAATGCTCACATATTTTCAAGAAGCTCAAAGCCCAGGGGTTGGGGATTGGCAGCAACTGTAGGTACCCTTCCTTCTTGCGCTTCTCTACTTTCTTAAGGAGTGTTGAACAAGGGCAACCACATGAGAGAAAGCTGTGCTTCTAATCAACTATGGTTTATGAATTTCCAAGAAGTTAGCAGAACCGTCAGATGATAAGTTGAATTATCCTATCTTAGGTACAGGGCAGGAGTGTGTGGTGCTATAGTATATATATATATTTCAAATAGTGGATTTGAAATAGAAGGAGCAGGACTTTGGATGAGATTTAGTTGTAGTTTGTCTCCTTGGTACCTAATAGTGTTTCTTAGGCCTAGTAATAAATGACAAAGACAACAGAAAGACATTTCCCCTCCCATTGCTATCATTGCCTATCATTTGTGGTTTACATTTTGATTCTAGTGAGAGCTGGAATCATAAAGTGTTTGGGGTTCTTCTGTATATTGCACAGTTCTGCTAATTACTAAAGAGCAGTCAGAGTCAATGGTAAGGCATGGGTAATGTCGGGGGGGGTGTAGGGTGCTATTTTTTACTGGTTTATCCTATCTCTTAATCTGGAAGACCCCAGGGATAAAAACACAGAGTCTCTGTTATCTAAATCCACAGAGTACTTCTAAAACTTTCTTGAAAGCTCATTTTCCCTTTCCTTTAAAAAAATTGATTTGTTTATAGCACTGCCAAATGCATTGATTTATCCTCACCTCCTGTCAAAGCAGGCGAATTCTGATGTAGGACATGGGCCATTTCAGGTGATCTATCACAGAATGTCTCAACAGTGCCAAGTGTCTTTAAACCCCTTTTGAATGTGGTTTCTTACTCAAAAGCAACCACTCTCTGGACTGACCCCTGAACCTGCTGTATCAAGAATCAATAACTAATTGAATGTATGGTGATTTTGCTTCTTCTGCTTGAGATAGTGCTGATAATCAAACTGAGTCCTAGCTCACATTACAGGGCCTATGAGTTAGCTTTAGAGCCCATCAATCTAGGTTTTTGTCAAAAAAAAATGAGAGAAAGTTAAAAAAACTGCAGAAACAGAAAAGCTGTTAGCAAAATTACACCCTTATACGTTTGTATCCAGCAAGCAAATAATCATCTGTGCACTGAGTCTGTGAGAGGAAGGGGAGTAAATATAGCCTGCTATTAAAACCCTTTGCACATACAAGGAAGAGAAAGCACTCATTTGGGTTGAACACATTTCATTTAACAATGAAAGTCTAAATCCCAATTTCATCTTCACTGTCATGAGAACTACCTATTTTTATATATAATAGGTATCATTGTCGTATAAAATATATGCTCTTTGCAATATAAGTATGTGGTTATCTAACAAATCTAAAGCTGCAGGTTAGCTTGCAGACATTGAGGCCCTGACATAAAGATTTGCATGCAGAATGTGTCTTATGGATTGCTTTAGGGAGGAAACAATCCTGCATCACATGAAAAACAATGCTGGGTTATGAAGCATTAATGCTAAGGTCCTTGCAAAACATTGATGCCTAGGTGGATCCTCCAAGTAAAACCCCAGGTGGCAGGGAGACCCCCTATACCCTAGATATGTCATGGTCTACAGGTTTGCTCAAAGGAGGGGCACTGGCATGTTTATAGGTATAAGTCTTTAAGCTGGCATCTGGACGTGGGTTTCAGTATTGAAATCTGAGCTGAGAACACAGAGTCCTGAGAAGGATTGGGTGATATAGCACAGTACTTAGTCCATCAGGTAAGTGGCTATAGCATCTAGACTGATTTAGAATGGACAGATTCAAATAGTCAGTTGCTGAATTTCACCCTCTAGATAAGCATAGTCCAGAAAAGGCAGTTTCCTTCTATACAGATATCATGCATTTTGGCTGAGACTTTAAACAGTCGGTGTGCTAGGGACTTTCAAATACACAAGCAGTAGAGTAAAGTAGGTCCAGTGACAACCAAAGCCCACATCACTTTACCCAGGTCTTCTTAAAGGAAAATTCTAGTAAGAGGTCAGCTGATGCAGCCCACAGAGGACAATATTAGAAACTTAATTGTGCTTCTCTGGAAAAGTCCTGTGTTGAAGACTGAACTTAGAAGGTGACTGCCCGTGGGGACCAGACCTTTGAAGAGGTGACAGGAGATATCAGGTTGCTTTCCTTCCTTCTCTTAGAACAGATCAAAGACTCTTAGAAGGGGGGTTGCTTACAAGCCAGGAATAGTGTTCACTCTAGAAGATGACTTATCTAGTACCCTGACCCTGAATTCCTGTCCTGTAAGAGGAAAGACTTTTCTTACTGAAGCTGCACCATGTTTTGTTACAGCATCCCAAGCTGGCCACTACACCTAGACATGTGTTCAGCAAATGGACATTCAGGCCAGATTTAGGTCAGTGACTTCAAACGACCTACACCAGAGGTGATAAAGGCAGATTGTGAGAGTAATGGTGACTTACGGTAATGAATGACTGCCACCATTGATACAAACCTGGGCAACCAGTGCCACAGAAGAAATTCTTCATTGCAAGTAGTGAAATCTACAGGGAGGAAAGATGAGCAGAAACTGGCTGGGGATCATGTAGTGATGAGATGTTAATGGGTGGCAAGTCTTTTTAAGCCGCCCTCTGATTTTGTGCTAACTGATTCTTTCTTTCAGGGAGGAACTCCTCATATTCCTGGAGGATGTTTCCACCTGTTCCTTAGACTATGCTTATAAGATGTCAAGAGCAAGTTCTGCCCTTGAATAATAACAACTGTGTATAAATTGCCAGATGTCCACTCAAGGTCCAAATTGTGGCCATATTCCCAGTCTCCTAATTGTGTCTATATTCTTGAAAATATGGTCTATGAAGGAAGTACTCCCAGAGAGAGCTGATTGAGTGAATTGCTTTGTTTTCTGTTCAGGAAACAGAAAACCCTGTCTTGTTACAATGGCACTGGTGTTCCATGTTCCTTCAATGAGCATCTTTCTCACAAAGCATTTATCCTTCTCGAACTCAAAGCAAGGCATCTCCAGGAAAGCAAACTGTGATTGGTGGAAACTGAAATCAGGTCTAGAAAAAATGGAAACTATAATGGAGGTAACTTAATGTAATTCTTTGGTGCTTTAACATGTTCCAAAGAAGGTTTAGAAGGCTTATCTGGAAATAATTTTTAGTTTTAGGTTTTATAGGGCATTCTAATGACCAATGACCAAAAATTTTCTAGACCATTTTGATAAGAGCCAAACCATCTCATCTTAATCTGGATTTTTAACAGAAATTTTCAATGCCATTCATGCATTAGCAGGCTTTTTCTGTTTTTTTTTTTGTTTGTTTATTCCTTAGGGGCCCACCACCCAGCTTCCAAATAAATATACAGAGACTTATTGTTACTTAAGAATGCCCAGTCTTAGCTTGACTTATATCTAGCCAGTTTTTCTTAAATTAGTCCATCCATCTTTTGCCTCTGGGCTTTTACCTTCCTTTGTTCTATATCTCTTTCTTACCTTCTTCCTCCATTGCTGGCTGTGTGGCTGGACCATGGCGTCTCTCACCTTTTCCTTTTTTCCTTTCTTTTAATCTCACCGTTCTATTTATTCTGTGTGCCAGCCCCACATATTTCTCTTTCCTGCCTATCTATTGGTCTTTCAGCTCTTCATTAGAATAATCAGGTGTTTCAGGCAGGCAAAGTAACACAGCTTCACAGAGTTAAACAAATGCAACTTAAAAGAATAAACACATCTTTGCATCATTAAATAAATATTCCATAGCATAAAATAATGCAACACATCTTTAACTAATATTCCATAACATATGTTCATAGAAGAAAATGTGAGACAGTGCTACCTGATTCTCAGCCACTATATATCATATTGCATAAATAAAGCCCTAATGTGAAGCAATACAGTGGCCATTTCATATTATTTGATTATCCTGTTACTTTCTTTTCCTCTCAGGGAGAATTCCATCATACTGTTTAGAATTTGCAGTAGTCTATGAGCCTTATTAAGCAGAAGCATCCATTCCTTTCACATACATAGAAAATAGACATTGTGACAAATTTATCTATTCTTGCAGCTGTGTGTTTATAAATGTCAGAGCAGGACATGCTTGGTTAGATTGCAATCGATCATTGTTCATGAAGTATGTTGCATTAGAATAGTTAGAAGCTGAGACAGAAAGCAAAGAAAGAGAATTAGTAAAATCTTTTATGACCTAAAACTAAATAATAGAGAGAGAATCTGTTATTCTCAGCTTTTATGGATACTTTGCTTTGAGATTCCTCACTGGTTCTAATCTTGTGCTGGCCTTTGGAACCTTCAGTGGTTTTATGTTAATATCTCCCACTTTATTTATTTATTTATTTATTTTGGAGATCAGGTGATTTTATTACATTTCTCATTGTGACAAAATACTTGACACAAATCACTCAGGGAAGGAAGGTTTACTGTGGCTGACAACTGGAGGGCATGGCGGCAGGAGGCAGCTGCTCACATTATGTCTGCAGCCAGGGAGCAGAGAGATGAATGCTGATACTCATGCTTTCTTCTTTCCATCTTTTATTCTGTTTAGGACTCCCGGCCCATGAGATGGTACCACTTTCATACAAAGCAGGTCTTCACTATTCAATTAAACTTTTCTATAAACTACCTTGGTGGCATGCTCAGAAGTGTTATCTCATCTCCTTGGTGATGCCAAATGTAGCCAACTAGACACTGAGGTTTACTCCTTGCAAAGGATAATTAGGAAATAAAATAATAATTGATGATAATAATAGCACTTATTGAGCCCTTACTATGTTCTGAACCTTATACTAAGTGATTTTTATGTATTGTTTAGGTCATTTAATCACCGTGGCCTAGAGGGGGAGGGAGAAAGGGGAGTGTGGGAGAGGGAGGGGAATTGGAGGAGGGGAGGAAGTAGAAATTTTTGAATAGAAAAAAAAACACCCAATTTTCTTCTTTCCTCCCTTCCCCAACAAAACATACTTTAATGGGAAGCAAATAATTTTACTTTAGCATTTTATTAGGTATGATTCCAGATACTTTCCTTCAGTTTCTCAAATGAATCATGACCATGATCTTTCCAACCACTGGAACTCTGCACTTCCTCCTTTTTACTTATTACTTCTTCAAAAAAAATAATAAAACTATAAACAAAAAGGTTAATAAATATCTCCAACTTTAAAAAGAAGCTCATGAAAACAATAATTGGTGTCCTGGTTGTTGATGGATCCAATAGGGTTCTTTATAAGTACTTTTCTCCTTTCTCAAATATTAAATGAGTTAAATCTGTCAATTGAAGGCAGCTTCATTGCCCATTTTTAGATTACTACAAAACCCCAGAGGAACAAGAACATAGTATTTTGAAGAACAGCATTAACAATCACCCTCATGAGTTTTTCCAAATTTCTTTCTATGGCATTAGACTGCTTTATTCTTCAAAAACCAAGGAGAGCAACACACTCATATATACAACATATTCTTGCATCTTTATATTATATATGCATATATTATGTATCCTTGCATCTTAGCATTCCATAGTGTGTGTGGGGGGTTGGTGGTGGAGAGATAGATCTCCATAGGCATTTTCCTTAATCAGTAAGACCATGCTATTATGATGTTCTCCAATTTAAAACATGAAAATACATATTAATAAGTGTCATGCTTGTGAACATACATTTGCCAAATATTTTCAGGCAGTGCAGAACATATCAAATATTAAGGTATTATAGTACATTTACCATATCCAGATATTGGTTGATTTTCTGTTATCAAAGCTGAAAGGTACATTTAATGCATTTGCTATATTTAATTGAAGGAAATAATTGTAAATTATTAGATGCTACCATCTGATGGATGTATTTCTTCAATGTTAAATGCATACCAAGCACACCATACCAGAATAATCATGAATAGCTTGGATCTGTGAAGTTTAGATGCACTGCCTCATTCATAATTCCTTACTGACTGAGGATAGAAAAATCACAGGCAACACTCATAGGAGTCTTCATTTTGTTTCATGTTTCACTGCCTGAAAGAAACACATCTGAGTGGCCACTTCATTAGCTGAATTCATGTAATGGATGCTATTGACAGTTGCCTTTACTATGAGGTCTTCAGTTTTAGGCTATTTTTCTCATTTCAAGGTTTATCCTTGCAAACACGTCCTTTGAATAGGTAGTGTCATTTGGCCCCTAGAATCTTTCCTTTGCAGAGAGTTAAGCTGTTGAAAAGAAGATGGAACCTTTCTGCAGTCTGGTCCAGAGATTGGGAGCTTAGCCTCTACATAGTTTTTGTCTTCCTCACAGAGCATTCCAGGTTAGCCTGTGCCAATCTTCTTCAAGGGGACGTTTAGTTTTTATGTATCAGTGATCTTTAATCTTCTCAGTGGATTTTTATTCTAATAAATAGAATAATGTTAACACGGTAATTTGAATGAGAATAAAGACATAGGGATAATGAATCCTGAGCAGTTCTGGCTTGCTCATTTTAAACAAAAATATTAGATTGCAGATGAAGATTTTATGTAGCTTGATATTTGCATACTGCATTATAAAGATCTGATAGCAAGGCTTTGCATGACCAAATAGAACAGTCTTCTCCAAAGACTTTATTTGTTTAGAAAGCAAAAGCCATAAGACATTGTTCTGTATTGTCTGTGGCAGTTAAACAGATGATTTAAATGAATCCTGAAACAGGCCTTTCCTGCTAATTTCAGAAATAGATAGCATGTCTTAAACAATTCATTTAAAGGCCATTTTTCTTTTAGATGATGGCAGAGAGTAGGAGGGACACTTGTTTCAAAATACGTTGAACATTTCCTCAATATTTATCCTCGCCATTCTGACAATAGGAAATCGTTTCCATAATGATAATGGCTTTTTCAACTAGAATCAATAGGAGGTTTCTCCAATCCTCCAAAGACTATCACAAAATAAAAAAAAATGTATAAAATCTAAGGAAATAAAACTTTGCTTCAAGGATTTTGTAGAACTCACAAAATATTATGTCACCTATGTACATGCAAACTTGTATTACAGTCAAAGCAGAATAGACTATCTTTTCTAGTATTTACTTCTACAATGCTACCTTTGTCATTTGCTATGTGAGGGTAAAGATACAGAGCAAAACCTCACAATTAAAAATACCAGGTCAGCTGATGGAAGAGGTATATGTGGACTTTCACGGCATGTTTTAGTATCATTTTTGAGCATAAATTTCACTACCCACAAGAGAAGTTTACTCATCAATTCCCATTCTTAACACTAAAGAATTTACTCTAATGGGTATCACATGCTAGCTTAACAGGTCTTAGTTCCATTAGCAAGCATTCATTATTATGAGGAAAATGTCTGTTGCTTATTTTCAACACCGATGAAGTGATCTTTGTGAAGTCGTCTGCCTTGGTTGTGTGTTCTTGCAGGCAGTGCAGACAGTCGTCAGTGGGCAGTGGCTTCACATGCTTTAGATTCTGTTGTTTATTTACAGTCTTTTAGACTTTCAGTTCAATCTCTGCTTCTTTTGTTTTTGATTTTTTCCTTTGAAAACCAACCACCAGCAAGCATTTTTGTCTATGTATTAGTGCGGAGAATAATTAAGATTTTATGTGTTCCTTCCTTTCAGACTTTTGAGACTATGTACAGAAAGCTTATGTGTTGCCCTTGTAACATTCATCTGTCCTCCTTATCTTTTATTTAGTGTGATGATCTAATTTCAGATATTCAGGAAGCTTGACCAGGATATTCACACATCCCAGAGCTTTCCATAGAAATTGCCCCCTTTCCTGGAGCATGACACTTTCTAACTATTTTGGATAAAGCAGTTCAACCATAGCTCTTTTCAAACTCTTCATTCCATAAAAGCTTTTATACTTTCTATGTATAAAGACAGTCCACTAACTGTGTTGGTGATATGGGATGTCCTTCTGTATATGTGTTGCTTTGCTTTTATTGGTTGATGAGTAAAGCTGTTTTGGCCAATGACTTAGCAGAGTAAAGCCAGGCAGAAAATCCAAACAGAGATATAGAGAGAGACTCGGCAGAGTCAAGTAGATCCTCGCCAGCCACCAAGGCAAGACTTGTAGAAAATGAGGTAATGCCACAGACACATGGCAAATATAGACTAATAGAAATGGGTTAATTGATGATGTAGAAGTTAGCTAGAAATATGCCTGAGCCATTGGCCAAACAGTGTTGCAATTAATGTAGTTTCTATGTGACTACTTGTGTGTTGGTGACCAGAAAATGAAGGCGCAATCTCCAATTGCATGTTTGCTTGATTCTATTTATCTCGCAAGTGACAATTATTTTTTTCTTTTGTATGAAGAACCAACTAGCTGTTTTAAAATAGCCACCATTAGACCACAAACAATATATTGTTATGCATAGGTTTCAGCAGGCTTCCCATAATTTTATTGGTAAATCAGTACCTTTGCATATTTACAGAGCAAATGTGTTTTGAAACAGGGTCCAGAAGACTGTCTATAGAGACACTTTCATGCTTAATCAACCCACTGTTAGAAAAATTTAAAACTATCACTCATTTATATCATTTTTATCAAAGTTTTTAAACTTAATTCAGAGCTGAGCAGATTCTCTCTAGTTCCAGGGGATAAGGCATATGCATTTGAAAACCAAGAGGAAAAATATAGAAAGTATATCTTGTCCCACTACAATTTTATAATCTGGCCAAGCTATTATTTTGAAAGTGTCAAATAAACTGTGCTTACTAGAGTGGATTAAGATAATCTCACTCAGCTGGGGAGGATGAAGTCTTAGATTCTGAATACTTGTGCAAGATTTGCTTAACTCAGCATACACAGACATTTGCCCTGAAGCCTCCTTGGTGTCTGACTTTCTGGCCTCCACATTTAGACTAGGTTTGGCTTACTTCCACCAACTCTAAGTATTAAACAGAATCATGATTGCCTTCAATCAGAATAAATAAGGAGATTACTGTGGCACAACACATAAATTGCAGGCTAAGTAAGTCCTGTCATAATGATGATGCTCATTCTTCTAACAGATTGGCTTAGGAAAACTTGAAGAATTTGCAAATGTGTCTGCCCGTGTTTGCTGATAGCAAAACAAAATCCGTGCCACCAGTCTAGAGTTACAAATCTCAGCGTCTATAGCTGAAAACATAGGACTCACATTTTGCAAATTTGGATTCAGTTCATTAGAGTAGAATAATAAAAACACGACCAGGAGATGCTTCCTCCTGCTATTTGGAAGAGGTGGATTTGCTGATTCTGCTAAAGAAATACTTGGCAAAGAATTTATTGTTTCCTGCCTTGACACTCAGAATGCATTTAGAAAATGTAGAAAGTGGATCCTAAAATGTAATAGCAGAAGGTCATATGCTAACTACCATCTCCAAGGAAAATCTGGAAACAAATTTGCCACTTTGAATAAGCACTTATTTGTGCAGTTCAATCTATCAAAAACATCAAGAGGCCCTGCTTGGTTAAATATTCTAATACAATTACCAAAGTAATGTGATTGGATGACTCTAGCAGACATCAGCTCCTTGGGCAGCACCACTAAAGTTAGCAATTATGCTGGAGATGGGACCACAATGCTGCAAATGAAGCCAGATGTACAGCCGAGGGTGTCTGCAGCCCATCAAGACTTCCTGGGGGAATACTGATTAGACTGTGCAACTGGTAGAACACTTCAGAAATTTACACTTCTTCAATATCTTTTGGTAGATTTTCTTCTAAAATTCACCCCTTCTTCATCTGAAGGGAACACAAATGAACACACACACACACAAAACGGAGTTGGGGTGTGGTTGTGGTGGTGGTGGAAGATCAAAGAAATCAGTATTTTCATTCCCAAAAGTATTGTTCCAAAAAATGATAGCTTTATGAAAAGTATTGATACAGAAGAATGAACTTGTATCTTATTTTTAGAGGAATGTGGAAATACACTCAAACCAAACAGAACTAGGTTGAAAATTATCGTGATGCTTCAGCACACCTCCAATCACGTAGCTGCATTTTCTTGTCCACTGTATATAGGCTAATTGTGTAGCTACAGTGGACAATAAAATACTGATGCATGATACATCTATTTCCAGACCACAGATGCAGCTGATTTCAAGTGTTCCCCCATCCCTGCTCTCTCTGAACATTTGAATTTGTAAACTGGACTTGAGAAAAGCCACAGCTCCTACATAGACAAACTATCACATAACAATGGGGGCACAGGGTGACAGTTACTGAGGAGATTGCAGGTAATCACCAACACCCAATTCCCCCTGAATATATCTCTCTAACCTAGTTCTTATTCTTCTATCCTAGTTCAGCCTCCCCAATAGATCCTTTATGAAGCAGAGGTGAGCTGTCCTGAGAACACTGCCTGCCCTAGTATTTTAGATCTCCAAAACAGATAGCAGTTATTTCAAGCCACTAATTTTCAGGGTTGTTTATGAGAGCAATAGCAAATAACTCAAAGACTCATCAGTAAGGAAGAAAACACACCAGCTCTGAGATATTGTCTTCACGAAGTCTATACTTTCTTGATTTGAAAACAAATTTCCCTCAATAAAACACACAGATACTATTTTCTCTAAGTCTATGTCCTTAATTTGTAGACTGGAATCTACACGTATAACATGACTCTGAGCTTGTTAGAGCTCTGGTCCAGTTGTCGTTGTTCATTTGTACTCTGTAGTTTTACCTCCCTTTGTGTGGTTTGCTGTCATTCTCCTTAGGAAAAAAATCACTGTTAGCTGTGCCTTCCTTCCTTCATGGTCTGGAAGTCTTAGCTTGTTTCAATCTGAGGGATTAAATTATCTTTTCATAGGAAGTACAGCCTTTTGTTATGTCAATACTTATTCATATACTGTTGAAGGTGTTGAAAGCAGAGACTGCTTGTTTGTTCTCTGCAGCTCAGACCAAAAAATAACAACATAGAAACTATATTATTTGCAATACTGTTTGTCCAATAGCTTAAGTGTATTTCTAGCTAGCTCTTATACCTTAAATTAACCCATTTCTATTAATCTGTGTATTACTACATGGCTGTGGCTTACCAGGCAAAGTTCCTGTGTCTTAAAGAGCAAAATTCCAGCGACTGTTTCCTCTGGGACTACATGGCTTCTCTTTGACTCACAGTAATCTCTCATTTTCTATTGGCTTGGAATTCCTGCCTTGCCCTATTCTGCACTGCAATAGGCCCAAAGCGGCTTCTTTATTAATCAATGGTATTCACAGCATACACACAAGAATCCCACATCACCTCCCTTTTTCTGTTCAAATAAAAAAGAAGGTTTTAACTTTAATGTAGTAAAATTAAATATAACAAAATAGGTACCAAGCAATAATTACAGTTACAATATTTATATCTACTTTATTTTTATCATAACTAGGGAAAACTATAACTATAGCTATCTATTTTTCAACTCCATCAAAGGCCCCAGAAGGATATAATATTATCTAAGTTAACAGGAATTTCATTGTAAGCAACTTCCATAACTCTAGAAATGAGAGACATCTTGCTGCCTGGACAGTCACTCAAAGTTCTTTTGTAACATTGGAGCACCCACCTTCAGCCTACAGGCATATAGTATCTGGCAGACTTTTCCATGAAGCAGGAAATTTCAAAGACAGTTCTACCTATATTGGCAATTTGTCAGTCAGGTTTTCTGTGTTCTGCAGAATGTCTGGGAGACTCTTTCATGAAGCAGGAACCCTGAAGGACCATTTAGGTCCTTTAGCCAAGTTCAGCAGTCATTTTTTTTCTGTGGGTTCTACATGTCCAATTTATCAAGCAGTCCAGGAAAGAGCAGTTTCTTGCCCAAATGGCTAACAAACTCCAGGAGCCTCTTTGATGCCCATCATCCTCTTGAAGTAGACTGGTGCTTCCAGAAGCAGATGTGTCTCATTGTCATGAAAAGTCATTAACACATTAATACAAAAGTATTAATACATTTTAAATGGCATATTCTGAAGGTCTCTGAAATATTTGAAGAATACCTATCTAACTGAAATATATCTCTATATATTTAGAAACTCTGCCATGACTAGAAGCTTGATTATAGATGACTCTCTATTAACCTTTAATTCTTAATTATACATTACATTTTTAAATGAACTGCACAAACACGATACCTTAATCAAGAGCAGAAATATACATATAACAAAATTTACATTAAATTTGCATCAAGATCCATACCAACACAATATATCCATCTCTATAGCATATTCCCCTTTAAATGTAAACAAACAAATATAAACAATCATTTTGGGAATTTGGGCATAGTTCTTTTCAAATTGCTTCCTGTTTTTTGTTTGGTGAAGTAATTTTTGGGGGTGTTTATGGTAACCTTTTGGGGACTCTTCGTCCATCAAACCACATTAGTCTAGAAGAAATCCACAGGTTCTCATCCTCTGTGGAAACAAAAGTAGAACCTCTTTTCCAAAGCAACATATCCTTAGACCCAAATTTTGAAGCCAAGATACATCTAAAACATATATGTTGGTTTAGCTTAGCAGCTGTACAATGAAATCTCTTTCTGTACTTAGCTCATTCACAGTCAAAAAAGTCAAGGAAAACACAATAATACATATAATCCAGACTCTCTGTGTATATTCCATCTTTATGTGGCTTATTTTTCTTTATGCCGTTAATCTATGACTGTACTCTGTCTCTTTAAAGAGTTTGTTTTATTTTTTTAAAACCATTTACTTCCTTTTATAACTGTCTATATTCTTTTTCTTCTATTTCCCAAGCCTACATACATCTATTCAGCACTGTGACCCATTTAGAGGTTTTTTTTAATTGCATATCTGTAATCGTTTTCTGACCAGTGTAGGGCCCATGGGTCTACCCCTGCTCCTGGGGTTCATCTTGAGGACAGTTTTTGACCAGCCAGCTAAAACATCCTGTTTGTTCCTGTGCTCCCTCTGCTCTGCCTGGTGATTAGTATAGGGCATTTTTGACTCTAGCAAGGGTGTGGTAATTTCCCACCTGTCTGGGGAGTATTCTATTGTGCAGCAACTATGTATTTAAGTTTTTTCCTAAGTTTGAATAAACATCATTTGGCTGATCTCCTTTCGAATGACCCAGGTCTCTTGGGTGTTCTTTCAATCTCTAGGTCCTTACCTGGCTCACATATGGTACAGTGGCACACGAACTGTACTGAGAGAGTAACGCAGGCACAGACATTACAGACCAAAACCACTTCTTAAAATGCAAAGCGGCATGGCAAGGAATAAGCTTGCTTTGCCCTTCGGATCTGCCCAATCCAACATGGTGGAGGGCAGTTCACTGCTTCTGAGACTGCTGGGTGGGAGACATGCTCACCCCCTCAATTCTGGTAACCAGTTGGCCCATGCTGCCATCAAGTAACTTGCAGCATGCTGTTTACAAACCCCATCCAAATGCTTGACTTCCTGAAAGAGCCAGAGTTTGCTACTGCTGTATCAGACAGACCTCTCTTAAAGGAGCCACGGTGCTCCTACTCTCTGCCAGCAAACAGAGCCCATCTGAAAATAAATGGAGCTAATTTTTTTTTAGTGTGTCTAGAATTCCTTTACAAGCTCTCTCAGGTTTTATGTGGATTTAGCTAGCACACATTGGCATGCCAATTTTTTAACGGAGGCTGCTCGTTCATTCCTGGCTGTCCAGACTCAAAATAACCACACAGAAACTGTATTAATTAAATCACTGCTTGGCCTATTAGCTCTAGCTTCTTATTGGCTAGCTCTTACATCTTAAATTAACCTATTTCTATTAATCTGCATATCACCATATGACTGTGGCTTACTGACAAGGTTCTGGCACATATGTCTTTTCTGGAGGCTTCATGGTGAAACCTCCATCAACATGTATAGTAAAACAGTGAATTTTATCCTACACATCATTTACCTGTGCAGATTGTAGCCACAATTACACTGTGAGTTAATAGAACTCACCACTGTACTGGTAACGAGACTTTTCTCATCCTCCTTACAAGGTCAGTGTGAATTACATATCCTTTGATACATTCAGGTATCCAAATATAACTCTCAGTACAGCAATCATTCCGTGATGATGGGATTCCATTTCTCTATTTTTACCAGTATTTTTTAATCATCTTATGTGTGTCATGAGTACATGTGGAGGCCAGGAGAAATATGCATGAGTTTTTGTTCTCCCACCTTGTGCATTCCAGGGATGGGACTCAGGTCACTAGGAATAGTGTTGTATTATGAAAGTATCTATCATGTTCTGAGCCTGTAACTTTTGCTGATGACAGGGCCAGAGTTTATAACACACCTCAAGTTTACTTAAGACTATTATTCTTCAGTGTACCCAGCATGTTTAACTTGCTTTTAAGAGATCTATGTACCAACCAACCTTACTTGTCTTTCTTTTCCCATGCAATCAACTTTTAAAAACCTATGTTAATGCATGGCTGTAATCTAGCTTTGGAGCCTGTCCTGGAACTAGCTCTTGTAGACCAGGCTGACCTCAAACTCACAGTGATCTGCCTGCTTCTACCTCCTGAGTGCTGGCATGCACCACCAACACTGGCACATGGCTTTAATCTTAGATTGTGTATGTTTCCATGTTTCTGATTCAGAGAAAGCGGTGTGTGTGTGTGTGCGCGTGCACACGCATGTGTGTGTGCATGCTATGGTATTAAACTCTGAGAACAAAAAAACAGGTTGAAAGCAACTTTATAAATCAAATGTCTCATTCATAAACTTTGAAAGCAGCTGTATTATTGAGTATCAGCTGTTCCTTAGCTCATCCACTAGGGTCAGTTGGAGTCAGTAAAATTCAGTCTCTTGTAAAATTCTGTTAAAGAATTCTCTAAAGTATCCATGATTCTTTCCCCATGTGATGCTTTCTATGATGTCAATAAATACAGAGCAAAGGACTTTTGTTACAGACGTAGACACAGGGGTAGACACAGACAAGGCAGTACTTAGGCAAGCACAGGGACACAGATTCAGAATCACACAACAGAAAACTTACAGATAGGCCAGAAACCATAAATTACACAGAGAGAAGACACAGGGAGACAAGTAAGAGAGATCAAACTTTGGCTCACTCTTGGCTAAACTACTGCAAGAGGGAAGTTCTTTGATTTATTTCCTTAAAGTGACACCCAGGCATATTGATGATGCTGTTTATCATTAATTCACCTTACTAAAGTGCTCAGTCATGTGACAAATACCTTCAACCCTCCTGAATGATTGACATCTTATTTTTCCATATATATATATTTAAAATTAGTAGTATACATCTAAGTTGTGTCCCTTAGTTCAGCTTTTTCACAGAGCAAAACCCTTGCAGGACACTAGAGACATAGTCCATGCAGGTGATAGTTATTGATAACCATACTTTTCGTTTTAAAAGACCGTATCCCAAGCCTCAACAGCACTTCCTTCCTCTTGTTTCCCTCCATCTTTGTACCTGATACATCAAGACCCTCTTCCTTTTCATCTCATCTTTCCTGTCTCTGTCGACCACTTTTGATACAGAAGGGAAAAGAAATGTTCCCAGGGCTAGACCACATTCCTGGTCTGTCTACCTCTTGCAATTGTTCTGCCTTACAAGTTTAGGCAGCCATAACTATTTCCTACCCAAGTCCACCACTACTTTATTTTTCTTTAATTTGTTTAAAATACCGATCTAAACAGGCCATCTTACCATGGGAGGAAAAAAAAAAACTTGTACCTCTATGCTGTGTTTGGATACATTCTTTTACATTTCTGTCTCCCAGAACCCCCTCTCTGGAGCTCCCTTTCAGTGGCTGTGGCCTCTACTTTAAAAGGTGCCATTTTAATTTCTTTTCAAAGCACCACTGAATACCAGCACACAGCAATAGTCGCTGTGACAAATGACACTGGGATTGACTGTCATTCTTCTTAGGCTGCTTTTTAGTCACATGCTGGGCCAAACTCAAGCTGCACCACAGTTAAAATCAGACTCAAATCATTTGAACTTTGACAAACATCTCTTGAGGGTCTTTCTGGACCATTTGTTTTGATTGAATATTGAATATCTCTTTTGAACCAGTAGCCTTCTTTTATTCTGTATGGGCTAGGCCCCTGACAACAGTTTGCTAAACGATAGCAGCAGGTGTCATGTTAAATTTTTCTCTGCTTAGTTTTCTTACCCAAACCCAGACTGGTTGTTCTTGGAGATTACTTGCATGTTCATAAGCCCATGAAGCTCCTGCAATGATCTAAATCTATCTTTTCATTTTTCCTCCTTGATATAGGTCAGAATGAATAGCTTCTCATTTGCAATGAATATCTCCAGACAGTGCCCATATGTTAGGTGTCATCTGATATTTGGAATACAATTTTGTGTTTGTATTTGCATATTTATATAGTTCCAGTTCATTTCATGTGGTAGCAAACTGCATTATATCTTGATGACTGATTTTTGTTTATTTCTAAAATTGGGGATTTTATATCAATGTTGGAAGCAATTCTAGTTACACTACAGTGAAATAATCAAGCCCAGGGAAAATCTCTAAAGGACTTGGCTGGCATGTCAATTTCCTGTTCAGTATCTGATCTTGTAAACAAAGCACAGGGCGTGGCTTGGTTGTACCGTTTCAGAGTCATCATATGGTAGTTATGGATGACAATATTTCATAGGCTATACATATTAAAGTCTCATTCATTTCTCCTTTTACAGAAAGTAGAAAATACCAAAAACTCAAGGAAATTTTAAATTTTTATATACTTGTCACATTTTAAGAATAAAGTGTTCACTTTATATAGTATCATCTGCCATTTTATTATATAGTTTGGAGAAAATAGGAACCTAATGAATATCTGTGGAGTGATCAGATGAATATATTAGATTACCATAAAGTCATCTAATACCAAAAGAACATGATCTATCATATAGAATGCAATCCCCTCTTGCTAAACATCTAAATCTAATGATTTCTTATAAATAACTTCATATTTAAAAATATCTTTGGCATATAGGCTTTCTGCATCTTTGATGGCTTTTTTAGACTTAAACTTGCTTTTTTAAAAAATAAAACCTTGGTAAATATTGCCAATGATTAAACCTAATTCATACATTGAAGGAATCATGAAGTGAGATTTTCCTCAGAGAAGTTAAAGCATCTTAAATGGCATATTTCATCACTCTTTCTATGCTAATTTGTCTTCTTTCACCTCCATTTTAAATTCAATTAAATGAAAACTATCATTTTATTCTCTTACCATCCAATATTATTTGGACATATATGTTCTCATATAATAACTAAATATATAGCTGATGTGTTGAAAGGTTTATTGGTTCTATTTAAAACTTATTTAGTTAGTGCTATTCATCATAAAATAATTCTTAATTAAAATGACAATGAATAATTCATAAGTTTATTTGCATGAATAATCAATAATTTGTTGTAGATTTTAGAGGACTCAGTTATGCCTTAGATATGTCAAGCTAAAGCTTATTTTATGGGCAGTACTTAAGTGTATGCTTGTGTGACAGATGTGGTAGCCATAATATAGTAGAAGTGTTGCAGTTCTCAGTGATGGGTATTATAATGTGCTTTGTCAGAAATTGTTTTAGTTTTTAATAAGTGAACCATTACCATTCATATAGCCTTACTCAGTAACTCTGTTTGCACGTTATGTCCTGAGAACTTGCTAGAAGAGAGGCTATGGTTTTACATAGTTTTGTTTTTCATTAAAAGACAATGAACTATGATTAGCTGATTTTTCTCTGCTTTATGCCAGACATTGTTCAAGGGTTTTATTAATAAACTTTGTCACTTTCATGTCTTCATTTTTAATAAATAAAGTGTAAGACTGATATGATTTTAGAAACAGCAACTCAAAACCAGGGAAGTGTAGTTGCTAATAAAATGTCACATAATTGTAAGTGTCGGGGACAACATTTTATCATTATTCTGTGTGACTCTTTTCTTTCTTTGTACCCAACTCATAATAATATAATAAGTATTTGGGTATCCTCTTAGAACCCCTGAACAGTTTTATTAGTATATACAAAGTAGTAAATTCTATTCCATAGCATTTATTTTTATCCTCTTATTTAGCAATTTATTTATTTCTTCATAAGTAAAAAATAGAGTTTAACAGTTTTGAAAATTAAATACCTTACAGACAGAGAGATAGAAACACACACACACACACACACACACACAGACAGGTGTGGGGGAGACTCTTTATATGTAGTGAGTGTTATTGTAGACTAAAATTTTGTACTCCTTGCCTTGGAACAAGAGTTGAGATATTGACTTGACTTTATGTCTCAGTCAGTTTTGCATGTTATAGTTTAAAGATGACTGCAGATATGATACAGTACATAACCTTTCAATCAGTAAAGTGCAAAGCAATAATAAGAAACCTGAATCAACACAATAGTGTGGAGAAAATTAGAGATAGAAAATATGAAGAAAGGGAAATCAGAAGGAAAATAAGGTTCCTAGAAATGAATCCAAATCAATCTAAGACAGAAAAGAAGATAAAAATTGCTCTTATATCCAATAGGCTGTGTACTGAGGAGCTTGGTGGAACAACTGAATTTTTGAAAAATCATAAAATCACCTTGATTGTAGCAGAACAGCAGGTAGGGATAATGATTGATGAGAACACCAAGAAGAATCTGTCATGTGCAGAACTCTGGTAAAATTTCTATAATTTTTCCCTTTGACAAAATTTCTATTGCCTCAGTTTAGTGAGTTCCACCAAAGCATTGCCTTTTCTTTTGTTTCCCAAGCTTCTCACTGTGTTATGTATTAGTCTAACATCCACCTTCAATGCTAACTTCTAGGCCTGCCAATGCAAAGACTCTTCCTGTTTGTTGTGTAGCCAATGCAGCCACAAGATCCAAAGAAGACATTCTTAAGTGGTTTCTGAATTATTAAAAGAATGTAACTAACTTGATCACGTCTAGGAATACAAGCCATCCAAACTCACTGTCTTGGTTGTGCCTGAGAACCCTGTAATTATAGCTGTAGAGTCCATTGCACTTGAAAGTGGACTTTCTGGAAATGTGTCTGTAATTTTAATTAGAGCTCAACCCCTATTAGGTATGCAACATTTAGCACATTTGTCAAAAGGAGATAAACTGAGTATGTGGCTTTGAGAAGCAAGCAGGAAAGGCCTTGCTGGAGCTGGCAGTGTGCAGTTCTGCTGTCAGAACAGAACGGTAGTGGAAAGTCAGGTTCCTGCAGTTTTCTTTTCGCTTAGAATTAGCCCCATAGTGTTTTTCAGGGTTTGTAATTCCATTTGTAAAGTTTGCTTAACACCTATACTTCCTTAAGGCAAGGATGATATTCTAAGAGATCTGCATATTTATTTTTAAAACCCTAACAGTGTTGCTGTTCTTCTGCCTAGCCCTGGAGAACACACTACATATTTCCACTTGTAATTGCCTTTTTGTTTGGGAGTATGCAAGAGTGGTATTAGATCAGAGTCAACTTTGGGGGTGTATTTTTATTCCCTCCTAGAGTGTTGGAATGAGTTTATATCAGATGCTCTCTCCAGTGCAGAACAAGAAAGACTCTCACAAAAATATCATCATGAAAAACTGAGTGTTACTTTTCCAAAGTAAACACTGTTCTGAAATCGATATGCCAGGGTTTCAAACTTGTCAACTATTCTTTTTTAGACAGTGCTGTTCACTGATCAAAGAGTGCTTTTATACAAGAAAAAAATATGGCTACATCAAATTTAGCATATGTAGACAATTGTGAAATTTAAATGGTACCTAAATTGAATAAAATGTTTGAATCACAGAATTTATTAAATGAAGAACATACAGAGAATAAACAGAACAAATATCTCCACTTTTTTATGAGAGAGAAGAGGGAGGTAATTTTTAAGGAAATGCATTGTATAAATAGATTTAGGTTCAGACCTGTTTGTATTTAAGAACATAAAATTTAACCATAGAAATAAAATTCTATAGCCCAGCATTTCTTAATTACCAAAGGATATTAGCTTTTGCTTGGTACTGTTCTGCTTATTAATGTCATCATTATATATTTCAGAATATCTTTTAATTACAGCCTTAATTTTACGTGGTTTGTTTTGATAATTTGTTTGGGTGGTCCTGGCTGTAATAGCTTATTATGGAAGAGAGAATTCAGGGAGAAGTTATGGTAGGGAGAGGTGTTTTTGGTCTCTGAATTAATAAGCATTGCTGGGCATTTGTGTTGTTTAAACCTGAAAACAAAATCAAGTGAATCTCTATTCCTTTCTTTCCTCATGAAAGAATGTTTGGCCAAAAGGCGAACCCACATGCTATTCAGCTCTTCTTCATCCCATACCACTTGTTTGCCTATATGAGGAACTGATCTCACATCAATTTGCATGTAAGTTAATAGAGAATATTAGATGGACGATGTCAAGGGAAAAAAATCAATGTTGAGTGATGTTTTACTGTTTTTTTTTTTTCTTTTTGGAAGCCCACCACCCAGCTCCCAAATAAATCACATAAATCACACACACAGAGGCTTGTTTTTAGTTATAAATGCCTGGCCTTAGCTTGGTTTGTTTCATGCCAGCTTTTCTTATCTTATGTTGTCCTGACTACCTTTTGCCTCTGGGCTTTTGTCTTTCTCTGTATCTGAATACCCTTCTTTACTTCTTTCTTTATGTCTTGCTGTGTAGCTTGGTGGCTGGCCCCTGATGTCCTCCTCTCTTTGTTTGCTTGTTGCTCCTTTCTTTCAGGTATCTCCTCTTTTTGCTCTCTGCCTGCCAGCCCCGCCTATCCTTGCTCCTGCCTCACTATTGGCTGTTTATCTCTTTATTAGGACCCTCAGGTGTTTTAGACAGGTACAGTAAGTAAAACAGCTTCTCAGAGGTAAACAAATGCAGCATAAACAAAAGTGACACACCTGAAAATAATATTCCCCAACAAACGATGTCTTTAGGGACCTGTATTTTGGGAACATAGCTTCTCAGTGTTTAATTTTTTTTCATAATGTTGTATGTTAAAACCATTTAAGGTTTTCTAAAACCCTAAAAAAATTGTATAAAAGGAAAAGCATCATTTGAACATGGTAGATTTAAATGGACAAGGAGTATTTCATTCTAGACTGCATTGGTTTTGTTAGGATTATTGTCATTGAAAGAGACTGATTTCAATGCCTCTAAAAGCTGGAGCTGGTGGCTCTAAAATAGTGGGGCAGGGGGCAGAGTGGAAAGTTCTGGAGGAAGCTGCAGACACCTGTTGAAACTGCTGGACCACCAGTGTGTACTAATTGGTAGTTAGGAAAGTCGAGCTTTTGTTCTCCCATGGACTCTAGGGTCAGAGGCATTATCTGTCTTGATGACTGTGTTTCAAAAAGATGTCATCTATTTTCCAAAAGATGGACCAGGAAGTAAAAAAAATGTACACACACACACACACACACACACACACACACACACACACACACACACCGAATTTAGGCTATTACATGTAGGAAGAAACCTATCTAAAATTTTAGCCAGCCAGCAAAGTATTAAGAGTATCTTAGTCAGTGAACAAGGCAGGCACAGATTGTGCAGTCATTAGCAAAGGTTTACAGGCTAAATGAGTCTTTGAGTGTCTAATTATTTCCTCGGGAATTTATAAGACTCTATCAAGTCTAGTAGAATTTTTGCAGACATCCAACTAAAAACAATTTCACTTTTCCAAGCAAAATATTATAATATTTATTGTAAATTCATCTGTTACAATTTCCTAGGAGATTTAAATATTTCATCCTGTATGGAAGCTCTTTAAGAGGCAGGAAATTAACAACTCAAGTAGCTTCATGAAATCCCTGAAACTGACCAGACTCACTATGCCCCTATTTTCCAGACTAAGCAATAAAATCGTCCCTTTTAGGAAAAAGAAAGTTGTGATTCAAACAAGACTCTCTGAGGAAGAAAAATTGTAAAGAAGACTCTGAGACAAAGCCAGCTTCCTGGAAGAAGCAGAAAGCTGCCAACCTCCCAGGAAGAGATTTGGATCAACTGAGGCACCTACAAAGAACATTCTACAACTCGTTGAGCTGTCTGCAAGCTATGCATTGTGCTCCAAGTTACCAAATTTGAGAGTTGTCAAATATGCGGGCATGAACCTTAGTACCTCAGTAATGCAGCTGTCTTTGATTAGGTCAGTACGATAAATAACTAAGCCAGCTCAAAAAGAACAGTTATATTTTAATGGTTAAAAAGGGGAAACACATGCTACAAGAATGGGAGGTCCGACGTCTTATCTGTCCGGCGGGCACCGCGCAGAGAGAGAGTGGGCACCTGGGTCCTCCTGGTTTTTCTACCTGGGCCCCAGGTAGCCACACCCTAAGTAGATGTGATTGGTTGATAGAGTTTCCCCATCACCCCTCACCTATATTCTTGTAAGTAACCGCAATAAAACTCATTGTTTCACCAAGGTGGACTTTGATGGTATCTGTACTTGGATCTGTTGTGGGTCCCTGTCTGGGGTTAATAGATGTATGAGTTGTGTCTTCCCAGGAAAAGATTTGGAATACAACACTTCTTTAAGTTTTCTCACTTCTTGCTTCCCAAGCATATATTAAATCAATTGTATGCTATAATTTCATATTTTAGGGTATACATTGTACATAGTAATTTTGAATGATACATAGTGATGCATACAAATATACAATTCAGCTTAATAGGATTAATATATTTCATTGACCATGAGACATCCTCTTATAAACATTTGACTCTGGTATTTGCACTTAAGCTGAATTCCTCAGCATCCCACACATATAGGTACCATTTTCTCCCCCCTCTATATTTTTTGTTCTCCCTTTCTTCCTTTATTCTCTTCTCTCCATCCCTCCTTTTTTCTCCTTGTGTCTCATTGTTGTGTTCTCACGCCTAGATTAAATTACCCAAGGTATTTTTTGTTAAGTTATATTTTGTTTTTTCTTTATATATGAAAATCTCTGGTTAAAGAAAATTTTCTTTTTCATGAGAATTTAGATACAGGACCAAGTTTAATATTTATGAAATTTAGGAATTAACAACAACATTTTTAATAGAATGAAGATTGAGTTGGGGAAGAGTAGAAAAAGGTGAGAATCGTTAAGAGGGGCAAGCATATGTGAAACTTTCATGCCTGTGGGCTACACAGGATTTTCTGATTCAATGCATTAACTATAGAACCTAGGGCATTTGGGCTCTCTAAACCTCAGAGGAGGAGGCAAGAAACAAACATATTAGTCTAAATACTTAAGAATTGTTTTAATAAATAGAGGTTTCTAAGCTGGTAACCAAAGTAGTGATTGTTACATGTCTGCCCTGGCATGTTAATTTACTGTGTTTGCCCATTAATGACCACTGTAATTTGTTGAATGTGCAGCAATTTGTGATCATTCAAGCATTCTTCCATTAGCTTTCTTCTGCTGCTCACTGCATTTTTCCATTCCAAGCTGTACTGATGATACATGTCTACTATTGCTTGGGTGCTATCTTCCCGAAGATCCCTCTGTCTTCCAGTACATAGATGGATCCATCTCCTCTAACCTAGTTCTTTCGAGAAGCTACAGATCTATCTTTCTCTCATAGGAACTAAAGCCTATTATTGTAAATAATTTTATTTCCAAGAAGTGCCTGGATGAAATAAACAAAGTCTAGGGCAGTGGTTCTCAACCTGTGGGTCGCAACCCCTTTTGGGGTTGAATGATGCTTTCACAGAAGTCACATATTAGATATCCTGTATGTCAGATATTTACATTGTGATTTATAGCAGCAGCACAATAATAATAACAAAGTAACAACAAAATAAATTTATGGTTGGGAGTCACCGTGACATGTGGTACTGTATTAAAAGATCACAGAATTAGGACGGTAGGTCTAAACTTTGTTTCCTTTCTCTTTTTTCTAATAGTAACAAGTGAGGAAGAAAATAATTGAACAGCATCCATAAAATCTTGAAAGCCTTCTCTGAAATGTGGTCCATGCATTTCCTTTATTTTCATTTCTCTTGAGAACTAGAACTAAATCTATTTCTTGAATATGCATGTGTGTGTGTTGTATATAGAGGATATATTCTTCAATTATACTCTATAACAGGAACCTCTTAAATTCTGTTTTGCATACTCATTATATTTATTTTGTCGTATTTTATATAGATGGGGAAGTCAGTATGACAATATGAACATGTAATTTAAATAAAAGAAGCAAGGAGTTTGTCTTAGAAAGGAGATCAAAGTAGAAGTTTTTGTATCATTCTATTTTACATCTTGCCCCCATATTATTTTTAGTGTTCTTAGATTGAGGGGTCATATCCAAACTGTCATAACTGCCACATAGTAGAAGATCAATCTCTGCATACTCATGGGGATCATGACCCTTGCACTTAATTTGTTTGAGGTTATCCCTACTTGTATGTTTTAATTTCCCCTGCCTTTTTGCTCAATACCCAGTGCCTAATCTCATGTTTTGTTTTCCTAATGAGATATGGGATTCACATATTTTTGTTATTATTCACATATTTTGAGATATGGGATTTTCACAGAAATCAAGTTTTATACACAAAGAGTTTTGGAGGAAGTCTAATTGATCACAATCTGATGTGCTTCAAGTTATGATTCTGAGCCAGTAAAACTTCCAATTTTATAAACATTGCCTCAAAGCTGTCTTCATTTCTTTTACCCTCTAAGACCATTTTTTGTGATTTTATGGTTTTACTTTGAAAAGAAATTAAGTGATCGTGCAGGGAAAGTACTCCATTTAAATTGTCTGCATCATAATTTGACTACAGTTTGAAAAATCTTTCTGGGTTGATCATATGTAGAAAATGAAAGTCTTTCCAAAAGACCAGGTGCTTTATGAATAGTTTTCATATTTTACCAAAGATGCTACAGAAGGAACTTTGTTTATTTACTAGTCTGTTTTTAAGATAGGATCTCACTTTGTCACCCAACTGTGTCTGGAATCCATCTAGTAGCTCAGGCTTATTATAAATTTACTACACTCATCCTCCTGCCCCAGCCTCCCAAGTGTTATTATACATGCAAGCTACCACACATCTGGAAACACTTTACTTAACATTATTTTAATTTTATATGACTTTGTCTCAAATAGCATAATTTATGGTATACACATATATTCTCAAAATAACTCCAATTACATGACACATATATTTGCTCCTGTTTTGTTTAACACGTGACATATGTGCATACATACATACTCTTGGTACTTTTCTAATGTGCAGAAACAGTTCTTACACATGGAGAGAAGACCCACTTGCTGTCTCTTCTTAACTATGTGGACCATGCGCATGCTCTTCACACAAGAAAACTATTTCTAAGCAAAACTCCTTTCTTTGCTCTTTCCCATTGCATATTTGTTTTGTGGTTTCTTTCTCAGGCTGTAGAAGCTGTGAAGAGTGAGGTCACTTCAGGTTTCAATGACTTACCACCTCTGTACTATCAGACACTGTGGTTTGCTTCTCTCAGATCACGTGTCAGAACATGAAGTCATTTATTCTATAGAGTGGGTTATTCCAGACCAAGCTACCAGTGATTTTTAACTTCTGCCATGTTAGTACTCAGAAGAAATGAAAGGAAACAGAGAACATTTCTCAAGGGAACTACTTCTCTTCTTTCTCTCTTAGGTGGTTTTTTTTTTGTATAGTACAGGTTATTTATTTAGGAGTAGACACACATTAGGTGGTTTTTTGGTATAGTACA
Organism: Ondatra zibethicus; assembly: GCA_004026605.1. Classification (NCBI taxonomy): domain Eukaryota; kingdom Metazoa; phylum Chordata; class Mammalia; order Rodentia; family Cricetidae; genus Ondatra; species Ondatra zibethicus. Next base: position 21,230 of record PVIU01004538.1, on the reverse strand, counting down.
TGGTTATTTATTTAGGGGTAGACACACATTAGGTGGTTTTTCTTTAAGGGCAAAGTTCAGAAAGATCGTCGGTGATCTGAGACCTCAGAGGCAGGATGGTTTCCAAGTTATTTGATTCTTATCTTTAAGGATATGATATTGGTCGACTCTTCTGAAGAAACTAAACCCAACACACATGGTAGCAATAGGGCTTATCCTCGTCAAGAAGAATTATTAAAGATCCTCAGTTGGTATATGCTAACTAGTTGGTGAAGTTGATGCTTCTTTCTGCCCATTTTGCTCGTCAGTTTGTTGAAGTAGGCATTTGCTGTGTTCATTCAATTTGTTGACTGTTTATCGGTGCCTCGATTAATTTTAAGGTGGCAAAATTATATTAGTGTTTTTAATTATCTCATCAGGAAAAAGTACATTACGATGCAAATTAATTGTGGCTGGGATTTGGCTCATCAGTAAAATTTGCTTAGGGGCATAAATATTGTTTGGTTATGATTTGGCAGAAGCATGAGTTTTACATTAATTTAGAAAATGTTATTCCATCACCATGTGTTAAAGATTTTAAACTCTTAGTGTAAAAATTCAGTGTCATTTTACTCAATTCAATGTTTTGCTGTCAATTATTACTGGCCTAATGTAAAATTTCAGATTTCACATAGGTATAAAACATAGGACATAACTAGAAAAGTAGACTAGGAATGTGTCTCCATTATTTTCCTACTTTTGTCTAAAACACAATGAAAAAAGATCCTTTTTTTAAAGAAAGAGGAGGGGGTTCAATTTGAGCCACTGATTTCAGAGAGCCATAGTTCATTGTGGCAGAGCAAAGGCATGGTAGCAGGAACAGCTGAGAGCTGATTCGAAAGGCAGAGAGAGACAACTGGGAATGGTGTGGGCTTTTGAAACCTCAAAACCCTCAGTGACAAAACTTTAACAACGCCATGCCTCTTAAACCCTTCTAAACAGCACCACCAATTGAGAGCTAAGGTTTCAAACATATGGTCCTATTGGTGCCATTCTCATTCAATCCACCACGGTATTGGGTACGTTTGAATGCTTGAAATAAAATTGCTAAGGACTTTTGAACAAAGAATTAGGACAAGAAATATTTTTCCAACTCTTTTAGCCACCTGTAAAAAACAAGTTGCTAGGACAAGTATCCAAACACAGGAAACCCTCAATATATAAAACATGTCTACACTGGCTATCAGCCTGATTTTAACTTTGTGAGTTTCTGAACAGAACATACTAAGCCCAGGTAGGCTTATAAAGTATACAATTACAAGATGTATTTGTGAAGTTTGAGAGACTTAATTACATTGCTATGGTAACAGTAGCGAATGAATATATTTGACAAAATAAATTTGCTACTTTAAATTTGACAGGTATTTTCATGAGACCGGAGATGATATCAATATATCTGAACTGCATGTGCATACAGAAGATCTGTATTCAGAAATCTTTTTCCATGAAAAAAAAATGTGTTAGTGTGGGAAACTTCCTAACAAGTGATTGGTCTGAAAAACCCTAGAAGCCCCCCAATAATGTCAGCTCCTGTTATTCCTATCTGTGGGTCACCAATAATAGATAGTAAGATCCTATTGCTGAAGAAACCACACATGTTGGTTGCCTGATATAGAGAAAGCAAGCTATAAATTGTATTGGAAGCTTCATCCCTGCTGGCTAGGTTTTATATTTTTCAGGTGGTGCTTTGGAGGCTGCTGCAAAAGAAAAGGCATCAATAATTTAAGCCATCTTGAACTCTGTGAGTTAAAAGACCAACCTGCCAAGCAGAATGTACCCACTGGCACAATAGTGGCACTACAGTTATGGGGGAAACAATGGCTCTCTGATTTGATTCAAGTGTTGATGCACTGGAGGGAATCCCTGCCCAGGTAAACAAAACAAAAAAAAACAACAAACAAACAAACAAAACAAAGGACCGTCTGTCCTAATGGGGTATTGAATGCTATGTTTTACCATATTGGTAGTGTCAAACTACTTTCTAAATATCAAAGATTATAACCCTAGACAAATATCATACTCTTCCTTAACCAGAAAAACCCACTCTTCCTAGTGAACGCCATAAGTTCAGTCATGCTGTGCAAGGTGCTGAGAATAAGTTATGGAAGAGTGTTTGTCGTTGAAAGATCTTTATTTGCATTATGTTCTCTAATGCTCTCTACAGCTCAGGGAACATTGATGAAGTAGAGTTTGAAAGAAAGACTGGGAGAAGGGCTGAGATGCTAGTTTTAGGACCTTTGCAATTACAAATTCAAAGCAGTTATATATGGCTGTGTAGAGACTTCATAAGAATGTTTCTGTCACAGTCAGCCATGGTTGAAGGAGGATATCAGGGGCTCACTGACTTCCTCTGAAAGGTTCAGGAGGAGGAGTCATTGCTTTTCATTGTATACTCACTGGTGACACCGCCAGGCTCCATGATTGGTTCAAACTCAGTGTTTTCACAGATGTCCCTGATTAAACTAAATGGGTCACAAAATAAGATCAAGATTCATGAATCTGGGAAAGAAAGCAAACTACTATGGGTAGGGATGTAGGCAAAGATTAATTCTGGTTGAGACTGAAGTAAAGATAAGTGAGAGAGGAAAAACTGATCATAATATATCATGTTTGTGTACATGTATGACATTTTTAAAAAACAAAATCAATAAAATAAAATAATGTAAGATTTTCTTATCTGAAATATACAATTAAAATATTTGTTTTACTTTCTAATATATACATATACATGTAAAGTATACATATGTAGAAATACAGTCTACTTTTCTTAAAGTCTTTTAATGACTAAATTATTTTGAGATCAGAACTTTGGAAACCAGTAGCCTTGTTAGTCTTCAAAAGGAGATTCTATGAGGAGAGATCCCACTGGCTAGATCTTTATGAAAATGATGAGTCCTTTTATTTGTATGATGATCATTTTGAGAATGGGCAGAGGGACAGACAATACTTTGAAAAAATAGACGAGGGCTTTATTTTTAATCTGAGCTTTCAAGTTACTGAAATAACATCCTGAAAATGTTTTTCTTAAATCAGAGGGAATTAAAGCTATCTCCATAGTTGCTTACATTAAGTTTACCTATCTAATATTCTCAACTTCTTTGCCTTTAGCATCAATGAATTTAGAACATTGTAAGATGAGTTATAGAAAAAGTTTTCCTGTACCTTCGTTTTGTAAATGATAAAACTGAGATTTGAAGAATGCCAACACCCTGCTTGTTAAAACAGAATTATGTTATCTTCTAATAAGTGTATGTTTTTCTCTCTAGTATGTCCTTTCTGTCTTGATATCATGAGGGATTATTCCATAAAATTTTAATAAATTTTATCAACTCATAAAAGATGTTTGGCTAACTCCCTTAAGACTTCAAGGAAGCATGATTCCTCTCCTCTATGATAGTATTTCAATAATGATATATGGTGTGATATTATAATAAAATTAAACTTTCTATAATTTATAAGTTGCAAAAATTTAAATATATTATAGAAATAATACTTATCATTATAGAATTACTAGCATATTTTACAATTACTATAATTATAAAATGTTAGTTCTGTGTATTTCTATTCTTTTGTAAAAAGGGCAATATGGTATTTTTTAAAGAAGTGATATAACTCTACCCTATGCCAGCTGAAAAAGTCTCTTGGGAAGTTGGAGATTCATTGTAAAAGATTAAAAGGGTCACAACATAATGAATTGTTAGAAGATCAGTTCGGTTGGAATTTGATATCCTAACATAGTTCATGGCATATTTTGGTCCTGTGAAAATATGTGACTGATAAACACATGGGTAATAGAATATTTAATGTGGATTTTCATTCTGTCTAAGCTCTGGAGATCAAATTCTATATTTTTTATCAAGGATACTAAGTCTTTTCTCTCATTGTTTTTTTCTACACGGTTTTTGTGTTCTTTTCCTTTGTCCAGATTTTTTTCTAATCTTCTTCCCATTTTAAGAAAACACATGCATAAAACTGACTTAACGTGACCGAGTAGCATTTCCCATCTCTCATATGCTTGTACAATAGTGCTTAGAGATAAGGAATATTTACCTCTACTCCTAAGATTAATGGACTACTGCCATAAATAGTAAAGGGACAGCAAGGAGTTAAAATCACTGCATTTTTCTGCCCATGGCTTGAACACCTAAATGTTGATAACAGTCACCTCATATCAATCATGACCAGAGGCTGTGACCTATTCACTTACAGTGCTTGTTGAATCCTCAGGAAGTAAGGGATGGGATTATCATTTGGATCAAATCATCCCTTCATAGATGACTATGTAGTCAAAAATACTGAAATGATAAGAAGAAAGAAGGAATGAAATCATACCTGAACTTTGAAGAACAGTCAATATACACAAACCCTCCTTAAATCAAGAAAGCCATGATATAAAAACATAATAAATAAAGTTACTGTCACCCACACAATTAGCGAAGTGAGATGATGCATGTTTTCTTATAAATATTGCTTGGTTAGACTCTTTGTGTCTTTGACAAACTGGAAAGGAGTATGGATTTTCTTTTGTTCTTAGAAGTGAATTCCCCAGTCATTAGTCACACAGTTTGACAAGAATAAATTTCGTATGAATAATTTTACCCTTATTTTATTGACTAAGATGTGCTCTGACTTGTCAACCATCATCCCCTGTCATTCTTCTGCAGTCTTTCTATTTTAGACGATGCAGAAAATTTCTGGGCTCTCAACAATCTTTATTAAAAACAAAAAAGCAATAATAATTTAAAGGTTATGCCTATTTTATTGCCCTTTTGAAATATGGTAAAAGTCCTTGTGAAAGTCACTAAAAAATTAGGGAAGGATATAACACTTACATAAACTATTCCTTCAAGATTCAATTACATATATTAAAATATATTTCATTTTATTAGCTATTTTTAACATCATTAATAACAGTCAATGAGTCAAAGTTATTAATCATAAATTGTCTCTAGGATAATAACAAATATATCAAAATATGATTAAAATAAGGTCATTAAAGTTTCATAATGTGTGTGGCATCATATATATAAATAATATAAAATCTATGCAATGATAGCAAAACCAAAGAGGATTAATTACATCTTATACATTCTGGGAATTTTGACACATATTTACAAAAATCATTTCATCCTAATTCTTGTAAGTAGAACTGCTCAGAAACAAAGAGCTAGCTGAAATCAAATCTGATTATTCAGATGGGCTGTTAAGGATTAGAGGGAAGGAGATTGTTTGTGGCAGTCAAAAGGCAAATCAGCCATATTACTATGGAGCCTTTCAGGCTCACCTCAGAGTAAATAGCCAGGATGGGAAGTGGAGTATGTGGGATGGTATAGAAAGTTGATGGACAGGAGGCTTTAGCGGCACATTCTGTCATCTGGAGTATAGTGCTCATAAGTGTAAGGAACAAAAGAAAGACTTGCAGGTTGAAACCTGAAATAACTGTTGGAGCAATATGAGCTCCAGGTCCCATATTTATTCTTTCCACTTCTCTCCCTGTTTTCAGTGAACACAGACAGAGAACTCAATTTGATAAATGGACATTAGACTGGGAACCCTGCCTAGGACCCACCCTACTACTGAGGTCTCAGAGAAGTTCTTCACCAGAATCAGAATATAAAGATGATTTCTCCTTGTCTAATTGCAAGTCGTAAGTCAAGTTAAAGGGAAATTTAGTTCATTCAAATAGTGAAAAATTTTAATTGATGGACAAAATGTTAAACAAACCAGCATGAGCCCTTTAAGGAAGCATTACGGCACATTGAGAGGAGTTTATTCCTGCATATTCCCAAGAACAGTTTTTAAATTTAAATTTTATTTAATTGCTTGAAATGGATTTCTATTAACTAGAAAAACAAGTTAAGAAAGGTGTTATACAAAATAGAGACCAAAAAAATGAATAAAGTTGAATGAAAACTTTTATCAGTGATTGCTGAACAGACCTGGAATGGCAGAAAATTGACGCCAGGATGTCATTGATAAACTTAAAATGTGAACAAAAGACACAGAAGGCAGAAGATGAAAATGCAGAGAGAAGTTAATGTTGATATAACTCAAGGTTTGTCTCAAATAAAAAATATCACACTGCAGGAAAATCCAATCAAGAGTATTTACTAAAAAACACACCTAATAGCCAGGGAATGCCTGGTGTATCCATACGTTACTCATCCCAAAATATTAGCTAAATACAAGAGTTAGTCAAACATGATTCAGAAATATTTTCTAATTAAATGATGCTAGATAGTCACATGTGATCAAATGTGGTTTGAGAATGAAGTGATTTAAACACTACACCATGACTTTAAAATTACCTAAGCCAAAATTTACATATGGTGGTGTTTGCTATTCAGACTTAGAAAATTATATCCTTTCCCCTCCATTCCCAAATGATAACTAGTCCTTGGGGTCAAAGAGTAGATGCTGTATTTGTGTAATATCTAGATTCTTTCTGAAAACTCAATTTACTACTGTGTACTTTCAAAGAAAATACAGGAGCTACTGGAATCTGTAACCTTTGCTTTCCCAGAAAGAGACAAATAAGTGCAGGCTGAAAATCCTCATAATAATGTGAACACAGGTCATATAGATCTTTGGTGGGGGGACACAATTATTTACAGAGATAAAGAATAATTTTTGCAAGCAAATTTACTGAAATCATGTATTGTCTCTCCAAAGAAAACTCATCCTAAAACATCTACTCTACAAGAGAAGACAACAACAGAAACTTCGATTTGAGGAGAAATGATTAAATTCAACAGTGTTCAGCTTCAGTGACTCTTCTAAATTTGTGCTTTTTAGAAAAGATTACATTTAAAAACACCACCAACATGTTGATGAAATTATACATAAATATTTTTATTTCTACAATCACCTATCACAAAAGAAGCCTCTCTTTATAGCAAACTGAGGTTCAGAAGGCCCCCACAGTACACAAAGCAGAGATCAACAGGTTTTAGGGAACCCAGTCCCCAATGGATACATATATATCCCAGTTCTTTCACGAACATTGTGGTAATATTATGGAAGAAAGTAAGAAAAAGCTCCTAAGGCTCCAAATACTGGGGAATCTTTTGTAAAACAATCTCGGCTAGAAATAGTGGCATAAACAAGATTGGAACTACGACAATATCAATGGACATGCTAACAGGGAAAAATTTGGGGGTTCATAGATAAAAACTACAGGCAACTAATGACTGCTAGAAGAAGGAGAATTAGCATCTCCCGGGATGAGCCTCTTCTTGATTTTCCAATGCAGCATAGTCAGCCCTGAAACCACTTATGCATATATACAAAAATGGACTCAGTATGTTGTATTTATATATTCATATATATGCACATATATAACAACCAATAAAATAAAAAAAGGCTAAAAACTTGAATGTGTGGGAGGAGAGACAGGAGTGGTAGCCCATACCCAGAAAGACAAATATCATATGTATTCATTCATAAGCACATACAAAAATAAGTGAATCTTTATTTTATAGCATATATAAATAACACAACAGATCAAAATTTTAAACTCGAAGATTCAGATCATAAAACCTCTAGAAGAAAGTGGCAAAGAGCACTATAAACACGGCTGTGGCAGTGATTCCATGTCTGTGATACTCAGCTGTGGTAGTGCATGCTGGCAGGACATGCTGAAGAAGCAAGTGCAGGAGGTCCCCAAAGTTCCAGGTTGGACTGGATTTATGCAGGCGTGGTCACACATGCTGACCTTTAATCTCAGCACTTTGATTGCAGAGGCAGGCAGATCTCTGAGAGTTCACAAACAGCCAGGTCCACATAGCAAGTTCTAGGATAGCCAGGACTACATAGAGATATCCTGTATCAAAAACAAGCAAGCAAATATTCAGCAGCATTAGTAACACAGGAAAACAAACAAAAACAGGTCTATGATGGCTGAGGAACTAAGCACAGTAGCACTCACATTGTAGCTCACAATTGCCTAAAACTCTAGTTCCAGGGGACTTGACTTCTTTTTCTGGCCTCCATAGATATTGTACCCATGTGGTACACTTACATACATGAAGGCAAAATATTCAAATACATGCACTAAATAAATCTTAAATGAAAAATACAGGTAATCAAAGCAAAAATAAGCTAATGGCACTGCATAGGTCAAGATCAAATCCATTATCAGCAGAAGAAATAGTAAATTAAATGCAAAGGCAACCAGTAGTGGGAGGAAAGAATATGCAGGCAATGAATGTGAAGACACACACCCATTTAACCTCATATCTCTGTTATTTTTTTTGTAAAGAGAATATTATGTACATGTTATGGGGGTACTTTGTGACACTTAATGCATGTGTGCAATGTGTATCAAAATCAGAGTAATAAGTATTTATATCAGTTCCTACAGTAGTTATTTCTGTGACAGCAATTTTATATTATTCTAGTGACTTTGGGATATACCATAGGTCATTTTAACAAAGGAAAAGCAGAAGTAATGACTCCATATGAATTATGTTTCTCAACTTCTCCCCTGTCCCTACTATCTTATCTTTTATAGTCTTCAGTGATCATTCTCTAAGTACATTGTATGAGATTGGCTTATTAGCTTCGACAAGTGAATGAGAACGTATGTTTCTTGATCACTTTGTATTGCTTCCACATGCATGTTGTAAATAATGAAATTTCATTCCTCCCAGGACTGAATAATAATCTATTGTATGTAGATACCACATCTTCTTTACTATTACTCAAGTAATAAACATATAGATTGATTTCATATTTAAACTATTGTGGATAGTGCTGAAAAACATGGGACTAAAAAGTACCGGTTTGGTTTTATGATTTCCCTTCTTGGCTGTGTGCCCAGTACTAGAATGTCTACATCATATGGTAATTATACTTTGTGGTTAGTTTTTATTATTTTTTTTCAAGAAAGCCCTATACCATTTTCCAAAATGGCTGCATTCATTTACATCTCAACAGCAGTGTGTGTAAATCTTCTTCCTTCTGCATCTTCATTAACATTTAGTTGTGTGTGTGTGTGTGTGTGTGTGTGTGTGTGTTTGATAACATTTATTTGGACTTAATTATTTCATTCAAAATGGGGTAAGAGTTTTTCATTGTGATTTGGGTTTGCATTTTCCTAATGATTTGAAAAACTGATCATTTCTTTCATGAGGTTATTGGCTACATGCGTGTACTCTTTTGAGAGCTTCCAGCTTACACAAAATTATTTAGTCATATGTAACTTTTGGCCTATTTTGTTCCCTTGGCTAATTTTCAACTGAATTATCATCATTGTTATTATAACTATTTAATTTTAGTTTAGCTTATGACATATTCTGGATAGCAATCTTGATGCAGGCATATTTCTCCCATTTTACTGGATATTTCACACGTCCATGGCTGGCATTTCCACAGAAGCTTTTGCATATACTATAATCCTACTGTATGCTTATGTTTTGGATGCCTCTGTTCCTACTCAAATAGTACGTGGCCACACCAGTGACTGGAAAGATGTCTTTCCACGTTTTATTGTAGTAATTTAATATTTTCAGTTGTTAGATGAACTGACCTTCTTTTTTAATGATATGAGCTTCTGATTTTTGACAAAAATAGACGGATATTTTTACAAAATACATATTAATATTTGGATTCTCTATCCTTCAGTCCATGAGTCTGGTTTTATTTAAATATTTAACTTAAGTATCTATTTAACTTTGAAATCAGGAATTTGGAAGTCTTATATCTCCACTCCCACTAAGAATCACTTTGACTATTTAAGTATTTGTTTTCTTTAGAATTTTAGACATATTTTTCTGAAGCTGTGAAGAAAAGAATTGATATTTTGTTGGTGTTATATTGAATCTATACATTGCTTTAGGTGATCAAATGATTCACCTCCATTAATTCTTTCAAATTGTGAGACTGAATGTCTTTCATTCACTCTGTCATTCAGCAGTGTCTTACAATTTTGATTATAGAGATATTTTACATTTTGGTTAAATATGTTACTAAATATTCTATTTTCTAGGTATTGTAACGTAGATTCCATTCTTATCTTCTTTATTTTTCTGAGTTCAATACTAATATATATATATATATTGCAAATTTTTCTTTACATGTTCATTCTGTATTTTCTATCTCACTAGATTTATTTTTGAAATGCAGCTGCAGTTTTAGGTAAAAATAAGGTTTTTGTATGTATAACATTATTAAAAATTGCTTCTCCATAACAGTTTGGATGTCCTTTCTTCTTTCTCTTTCATTTTTTTCTTGCTAAGAATTTCAACATGTTAATAAAGAAAATTGGTAAAGACAGACATATTTATTTATTTATTTATTAAATATTATTTATTTATTTATTAGGATGGTACTGATTGTGAGTCTTACACATACACACAAACACACACCTATTTTGTAATTTGACATATGTTTCTGCTATAGCAGATTTGTTAAGAAATTTTATCATGAAGAAATATTGGTACTTATAAAATGCAGTTTCTTATCCAGTGAGAATGTATAAACAGAGTCTCTTTGTCAATTAGTCATCCCATAACACTTGCCAACATCATCAAATTTGTAACAAAAGTTAAAAATTTGGTCTACTTTTCTCCCAAATGCTCAGATTTTCATTGTGTTGTCAAATTCTTAAAATAATGGCCAAGAGATTATCTGTTGTTCTGGTGACAAGATAATATAGAAAGCATGGTGCTATTCTACAAATTTTTATCAATGCCTCTGAACTGTAAAAACTGGGTTTACTATACTTTGTGATGGTTTGAACCTCTGCTGGGAGGATATGATAAACAGTGCTGCAGAACAATGTAGACGAGGACTCTAGCCAAGAGCCTCCCAGGAGAATCCAGAAGCTAGATTACAGCTCTGCTAACTGCAGACATATCAACTGGTATCTGGTCAGAACTACTAGTCTGGCCATTTATTAAACGCTGAGAAAAATGACCCGAAGAATACCTAGATTTCGCTATTTATGAATGACACTTTTTGCTGATACTAAGATGTCACGCCTACTGACAGAATCATCTATTTCAATTCCCAAGTGAATTGTTGGTGTGAACAGGGCAGATATTGAAATCATGGGCTCTGAAGTGAAAGCACCCAGATCTGAAGCTGGTCCCATCATTTCATACGTCTGTGTCTATGCCTGGACTGCATGGTTCTCTGCTCCGTGTCTCCTAATCAGCAGCAGAAGAGCATGGAGGAAAAGGTTTGTGAAGTTGTAGAAAAATATGTGTAAAACTCTTAGAGTACTAACTTGCACGTGGCACTTGAAAAATTTTAGCCATTAGTGTTTCTTTGTTGTTAATATTACTAATAGTTCTATTGAATTCCCTATAGACTTCAGATTGTGATATTTTTGTATTTTTCTCTTTATTTCAATTTTATGTGTATGTGTTTCTTGCCTCCTTATATGCCTGTGTACCACACATGCACGGTATTATGGAGAACAGAAGAGGATGTCAGATCACCTGGGAGTTCCAGACAGATGTGAGCAGTCATATAGCTGCTGGGAATTGAAACCTGGTTTCTGCAAGAGCAGCCAATGCTCTTACCTGTTGAGCTCTATCTGCAGTCTTTTGCTTTGTATTTTAATTCCATTCTAATTTGGATCAAAACAACTTGTTTGATTTAAAATATAATATATTTTCTTAAAGGCATACCTACATATATTATAAATATGCTTAAATGGGAAGTTTAGATTTTTATAGTATACCTGTTTATATAATTAATATGAAAATGTAACAACATTCTATGTATCTGTAGTAAATCACTTATTGAGGGAAAAATAGCTTCTCTATTTGATTTGGAAACTCCAGCCCTAGTATTATCTGTGTAGTTTTTCTTCAGATCAATCACTGTTAGTACTAAATTCATTACTATTAATAAAGCATTATTTATCCCATTAACAAGTGCACAGATGAGGACTCTGTATTCCAGTGCATGTCTCCATTGCCTGTTCTAAGTTCTTTTTGGGTGGGAATCCCTAACATAATGTTTAGCTGGGAATCCAAAAATATGACTTTCCTCCCCATTTTCTTTGTCTTTTCTTCTCAGAGATATTGAAATTGGAACATGTGGGTCCACATAACCACAATTTTCTTTTATTGCACTTTTCTTATGCCAAATTTCTTAAATTTAGCAAAGACTCAGTTTGGCAAATAGTCACATAACCTTAGTGTCTTTGGCCAGGTCTGGTAGATGAAGCGGTTTGCTTAAAAGTATTTACCCTGGAGTTATCATGAAAGAATTTTATGAGCATTTACTCAATATTGGATTCATGTTGAAAAAGACAACTCTATCAAGGTCCATCTTGTTTGCAAATTAATATGTATCACAATCATTTTCATTATGACTGAGCCTCTAACCTTTTCTTTAATTAAGTTCTAACTTTAAAATTTTCATTTTCATTTCTGAATGTAATAATAGTTTTCAGAACAACTGTGGAATTTGCAAAAGATCACAAAGAAAAGAATTTGATGAGTTTCCAATTATCACACCTTTTGAAAAACACTTCTTTTTTATTTTAAATTTTTTATTCATTTTACATACCAACCACAGTTCTCCCTTCCTCTCCTCCTCAGAAAGGGCAAGGCCTCCCATGGGAAGTCAACAAATCCTGGCACATCAAGTTGAGGCAGGACCAAGATCCTCCCTGCTACCTCAAGGCTGAGCAAGGCCTCCCACCATAGGGAATGGGCTCCAAAATGTCAGCTCATGTACAAGGGATAGATCCTGGTCTCACTTCCAGGGCTCCACAAACACACCAAGCCACACAACTGTCACCTACATGCAGAGGGCCTAGTTCAGTCCCATGAAGGCTCCCCAGCTGTCTTTTCAGAGTCTGTGAACTCTCAGGAGCTTGAGACAGCTGTCTCTGTGGGTTTCTCATCATGATCTGGACCACGCTCTTTGCTCATATAATCTCTACTCCCTCTCTTTGGCTGAACTCCCTAAGCTCAGCCTGATGCTTGGCTGTGGATCTCTGCATGTTTCCATCAGTTACTGGGAAGGTTCTATGATGACAATTAGCTTAGTCACCTAACTGATTACAGGAGAAGGCCAGTACAGGTAACCTCTCCATTATTGCTAGGAGTCTTAACTGGGGTCATCCTTGTGGATTCCTAGGAATTTCCCTAGCACCAGGTTTCTTCCTAACCCCATAATGGCTCTTTCTATCATGATATCTCTTTCATTGCTCTCCTACTTCACCCCTCCCTCATCTTGACCTGTTCCCTCATGTTCTCATCCCTCATGCTTTCCACTCTACTGCCCCTTCCCACCTCCAGCACTTATTCTTGATAACACATATGTAATTCTTAAATGAGCAATATGTGAGTTTTATACACATGTTAGTTCAAAACTTCAAGGCTGCTGGATTTTTAGCATACAATAAACAATTGAATCTAGCCCTTTCTAATACTTATTCAATACTTATTCATTTCCTTCAGCAATGTTTTAAATTTTGTAACTGCAGTAAGCAACAAGCAGGGCCACTCTCCTTAGGAGACTATATCGTCAGTGGGTAAAGAAAATCAGCACAGAGTATGTCAGATGGTGGAAAAGAACATGGAAAAAGCAGAAAGCCAATACCCAAGACCCAGGAATGCAAGCAAGGCTGGAAGAGGTGGCGTGTAGTTACACAAACCTTTCTTCCAGGACAACAAAGGGGATGGATTTGGAATATACTGACAGGACCATGACTGCCGCACTAAAGATACAGCATTCATACTAATGGGGCTGAAGCAAAGAGAACATTGGGAAACTGCCAGACAGTCAGGTTAAATGGCAGACTGTAGTGATAGTTCATCTGTATTTTAATAAGTAAAGTTTGCCTCAAGATCAGAACACAAAATAATCAAATCACTAGAGAGCTCTTACCTCTATGAAATCTTCGGACTGAAAGAGAATGAATCCTGTCTCATCCTGCCTTATATTCCTCTATAGGTCTGGAATTAAAGGCATGCACCACCACAGCCAGCCTCTAGGGTTAACTAGTGTGGCCTCTGGGATTAAAGGTGTATGCCACCACTGCCTGGCTTGTATGGCTGGCTAGTGTGGCTATTTTGTGTTCTGATCTTCAGGCAAGCTTTATTTATTAAAATTCAAATGAAATATCACTACAATGGAATGAAGGGGTTACCAACTGAACCTTCGCAGATACTGTAGGGACACTAGCTTCTACTATGGGCAAGAAGGCAAGCAGTGGAGAGTTTTGAGCAGAGGAAGAACATGAATTATATCTTAAGAGCATGTGCTGGCTGTTCATTAATATTCTAAAAATATATTTAAGGAAATGGTATAAAAAAGAAGAGTCAGCAGTTCCAGTCATGAATCCAAGTGTGATTGGAACCCAAAATGGATCACTGAAGATAGCACTACTAAAACAATAATGCCCTTCACAAGAATGACATCTCTGGTGGGTATTTTACACAAACAGACATTGACACAGATTTAACATGCTGAATGTTTATTAGGAAGTAACACTTGTGAGGTGGGGAAGGAGAAAACAGAATGAAGAAAGAAACTGAGGGTTCAAAATATCCTTACATAGTCTCTAAACTGAGCTTAAACATACCTGATTTCTCAGCAACGCGGCACTGTCAGTTACTGTATGACAAACCCTAGAAGACGTATGAGCTGAAGGCTCCAGAATCAAAGAAAACAAGAAATGAGCAGTGTCTCATTGGAATGATCATAATGTAAACATGTGGCTATAATTCAGCTTTTTTGTCAATCACTTAATGCTGTTTCTGAGAGGGTAGATCCTGAGGGGTTCTTAAGATTGCTGTTTCTAGTCAATGTATAAAGTAATGTGGGATTCCCTTCTGTATGCTGTGAATATCATTGGATAATAAAGGAACTGCTTTGGGCCTATAGCAGAGCTATAGGGTAACAGAGCTAGGTGGGGAAAACTAAACTGAATGCTGGAAGAAAGAAGGGAGGAGTGAAGCAAAAGCCATGGAGCTGCTGCCAGAGACAGACATGCTAAAACTTTGCTGGTAGGCCACAACCTCGTGGTGATGCACAGATTAATGGAGATGGGTTAAATTAATATGTAAGAGTTAGACAATAGGAAGCTAGAGATAATGGGCCAAGCAGTGATTTAATTAATATAGTTTCTGTGTGATTATTTCGATTCTGGGCAGCTGGAAAGAAAAAGCATTCTCCTTCCAACGGTAAAGTCCATTATTTTGTGGATGAACACATAGGTATTTTTTTACATTAATAATTGATAGCAAGTATATATAAAAGCACCACGTGCTATTATGTACAAAATTAACATATCATTGGATAATGTGCTTCAATGGTAGTAGACTTCATTGCAAATGGTGATTTTTCTATTTGTAAAATCTGACTCTGAAATACCTTGAAATTTGAAGCTCTGGCTTTTTACTTAGTCTTCCTATTTAAGATCTAATATGAACCCTTTAGAAACAGATCTGAGAGGACATAGGAAACTGGAGTTACAACAGTGGGGTAACAATAAATGGTTCCTAACTAGATGGCATAAATTTTCCTTGTCAACTCAACTTCCTTTAACACACATAAACATATCAAACTGAATAGAAATAGTTCATCACATAGATATTTATATTCAAATCTTGTGTACGACAACCAAGCTATCTTGCTACCTTCATTGAAGTAAAAAAATTTAGTTATTACTATTAAATCTCTTGGCTTCATAGCCAACTTGATTCTAAAATTTACATTGAGAATTAAACCATTTAGTGCTAATCTTTTTATATTCAATTGGCCTCAAATACTAAGACTTCTTTTGTTGGGGGAAGGTTTATTCTGTTTAAATGATTTTGGAGAGACAAACACAATTTGAGGTAGAGATAGCTAATGGGAACTCCTAATCTTTTGAAAAGTTAGTGAGGAAGGACACAAACATTTCTTTTCCAGAGGGTGTTAAATAGTGAGAAATCTGCTGTCTAATGGGAGTGGCAATTGATGATCTCTGAATGTTCTTTCCAACCTTAGAATCCTCTTCAACTTGTCCCAGAGCACTGATTGCTAATGGATCAACCATTTTATTTTTCTATGCCTCATTTCTTATACTGATAAATTTCTCACTGTTCTTCTAACAAATCTGATAGAGTAGTTGTTAATGAAACCAATCCCCACCAATTATTTTAACCTACACTCTTGACTGAGAAAGCTTTATCACTTGACATTAAAATGTTTCTATAACTCCTATGAGTTTTTGCAAAGAGAAAAATATCCACAGATACATTAAGAGCTACCCACTCTTCTCAGGATCATGACAAGAATAAAAGGAATATAAATAAGAAATTTACTTAGCTCACATCAAATTCTATTAGTCTCTCATTATCTCTCATTTTAATATTTCTCCTATCTCCCAGTGTGTGCCATTTACTCCAATTAGGCATCCCCCTGCCAGCCCTGCTTTTCCTGCTCTAACTTGTGCAAATTCTACACATTCTTCTAATCACTGCTTCTCATTATATATTCTGTGGCTATTCAGTCTTCATTGGTCTTCCTTTACTTGAAAATCCGATAGGATTATAGCTTGCAAAAAAAATTCGGTATTTAATGACACAAGGTCAGACATGTTCACGAGCATTTCAATTGTTTAATTTGATCACCCAGCATACTGTAGACTCTTAGAAGTAGAATTTTGTTCCCATGAAATTCCCACTAAAAGTTCCCAATGAGTCCCTCTTCCTACTTTAAGAATGTGGCTCATGAAGTAAAACTCCATGCATCTGTGAAGCATGTGCTCCTGGTCTGGTTCAAATATGTAGCTTTTGAATCAGCATATAACATTTTCTATCCTTAATCAGTTATATTTTTAAAGACTGATTACAGCTTACATTTTTCAAAGAGTAAATCTGGCCTAGATAATTTAGATCAATTATCCTCAATGTGAAATTGACAGCCATTGTTTATTTATCCATGAAGTCAGTAAAAATTATGTTTTGGAAAAAGCTCTCACAAACGAATACAATTTTCTTCTTTAACTTAATCTTTAATGAATTCAGAAAAGATAGTAAAATCATCTGCTTGCTTTAAATATAATTTGATGCTCCAGCATTATAAACAGTATGAAGGCATTCATTTAGAGTTAAAACTTGGAAATGTATTACAGTACATGTTTGCAACCTACCTCTAAAAGAGCTTAGTATAATAGGATTACATATATTTAAACACTAACCTTTTAATAAACATGCCTCCACAGAAGCTAAAGACATGAAGAGGATTTATACCAACTTAAGGATAGTATTTCCCTAAAGAAAAGAAGCAGAGAAATAAGAGCGGAGATTTACACGAGTCTTTCAAATGTATACTCTGCATTATTTACTAAGGAAAGACCTGAAGCCATAAGGACAAAATGATAGCATTCTTTACTTGTCCATATTTTACAACTGATCAAATTCAGAGTTGTGAAACCCATTTCCAACCTACATATCTATAACACACCTTTCTCAGCCAGGCTCCGAAATTATTACCAAAGAGGGGATGGGAAGATCAGAAGAGCCAGAGGAACATGAAGTTTGCTGTGAGATTGTGTCTCCTCATAGTGTTAGAGAGGTGGCAGCCATATTGAGATGACTAGAGAACCACGTGTTCTCTTTTCAAATGCTACAAATTTCAATCAAAGTGGTCAAGGAAACAAACGAACCAAGTCATGTCAGTGACCCATAAGAGAAGCTTCTTTTATAACTAATAAATCCACAGCATTGAAGAGAAAATGTACATCCAAACAGTAACAGGAAGACTGAACAAAACCCTGATCAATGTGAGAAAACAAAGGTTGGCACAGTACTACAGAAATATAAAAGGCAATCTGTGAGTTTCTGATTTCAATGCAAGTGCACAAGAATAAAATACAATCAGGATACAGAAACACATTAGCTGCACATACGTTCTAAAAATGTGGACCAAATACAAACAACATATTTTCAATAATTCTTCTAAGGATTAAAATCAGAAACAAATTAGATTCTTCTGTACACATTACAAAATATTTATATTTGGTCATCAAATAAATATTTATAAGCTATTACTCTCGCTTTTGGTTTCACTATTTAATTTATTTGCCTAGATTAAGATGATAGTGTCACATAGAAGTAAAAATTTAGATACATCTTGGGATGTGATATCCTGCATGTATAGGAGCCAAATATATGTGTGTGAATACATATGTGCATAGGTATTATATACACACTAAAATTGGGCCTATTCACCTATCTCTTACATGTCAGGCAGGATCTTAGTGGCAAACAGCCTAAAAATGTATTTTAAAGAAAATAAAACTGCTAACTCAGAATTTGCTTTTTAGAAGCATTTAGATGAGATTCTTAGTGAATCAAGAAATACTTTTGTTAATACTGCTTATTAAATTTAAGGTTAAGAATACATTTAATAGTCATGAAATTAATATATTCAGGGTAAATCACAAAGAACAGTAAAAACTGTTGTGTCTTGGAGAATGGTTCACCCTTCACCAAGGCCAAGGACCCAAAAGAAGAAGACATTTAATTTTCTATTTTCTTATGATTGGGAGCTAGATTATTCAAAGTTTGAAATAACTGATACAAATGAATTTTTGTATATAGCCATAGAATTAATTCATTTCTTATGGAGAACAATACTATAGCAATAATGATGTTTTAAAAATAACTAGACTACATACCCCAAAATTTTACCTTGCCATTTTATATGCTTGTTTTCTTTTTCTTAGTTTTCTGTGCTCTTTTTCTACTCATTCTTTGGTCCATTGTTGACGAGTTAATTTGGGCCCACGATTACTGTGAATTTATATGATACATATATTTCCAGTGTTTCATTTCTGATTACTTACATTTTGTTGATAAGATTTTTTAAAGCTGGTGAAATTTAGCTAATGGAGTGATTGGCAATAAGTATCATTTAGAAAAACATAAGGTTAAGTGATATTGAGATTGAAGTAAGCCAAAAAGAAAAAAAAAGAAAAGAGCACAATGTCAGTGTGAAATAGCTTATGAGTCTCAACTCACCATCTGTTCATCACCATCAAAGCAATGACCATCAGAACCAGAGGAGGCAAGTATCTATGCTTCTCATAGAGCAGTGTTTTTAAACCATCATTATCATTAAGAAAAAAACATCATTAAATTATCTATATGGCTGATTCAATGAAGCATGATTAATTTCAGACTGAGGTCACGGTAAGAATCAGTGGCTGGCTGCTTTGCTTTTCAGATCTACAGGTTGAACCCCAATATCTGTCTTTGAGCTTTTATTAATCATGCTTAAATTCAATGCATGAATCATGCCTCATGGGAAAAGGCAAACAAAATACTTGAGGTAAATTTCAGAGCAAAATAGCCTATATAATTTGAGTAAATCAAATGAAGACTGTGAAAGTTGAAAAGACAATACTAAAAAGAAAATATACAGATCTTATTCAAATTTAATGAAGTTTTTATCCTTTGGAAAATGTCACACATGTTTAAAGTGTATCTGGATTATACCCCCTACAGCTCCGACTCTCTCCTTTCAAACATTGCTCAATTCTCAAACATATCTCCCTCCCAACATCATGTGTCAATTTTAAATATTATTTTTAATAATCCACTGAGTCTAATTAGTGCTGCTTACTATGTTCCTGACTGTGCGGGACACCTGCTGTGACCTGGGGCAATCAACTAATGTCTACCCCTTTCAATAAAACAAAGGGTCTCCTCCTCACTTAGCACTGATCAACTGTCAATAGTTCCTCAGTTAGTTGGACTTCAGATGCCCTTCCTCTCTCCATGATCTATGCAGTCTTCGTACAAGTAACTACAACTTCTGTGTGTCATGTGTGTTACAGAGATACAACTTTCTGCAAAATTATCCCGTGGTTGGTTTAGATTCTCCATCCTTAATTTTGTAATTTGAGTATAAGAGTAGATATTGCCATCATTTTTCCATGTTAACCAGTAGTTGTTATAGGACATCTACTGTGAAGACAGGTAGAAATCAACAATGATAACACCCCTGTGAGTTGAAAGCTAGCTGGTCTAGGAAGTTGCCCATAGACTGCTTACTATTTTTTAACAACAGAATTTTAATTAATTGTAGTACTCTGCCACACCCTTTAAAGTATTTAAAAGCATAATTTTGAGTCTGGATGAACTCAGGATTACCTTGTCACACCCTTCAAGTGACGGCACCCTTGTTAGCCAGTGGGCATACTGGAAGCCAGAGCTATCTCACTATCAGGAAATCCACATAGTAATTTTTTTTATCTGTTAATCAAGTGTTGATTTAAAAAAGGTATTTCTGTGTCAGGCTAGTTGTTATATTACTGTGCTGGCTACATTAATATTTGCTTAAATGCCTTTGTAGTGCTGGATTTTTCTATTTCACAATAATGGTTATTTCAATCAATACTTATCTCAAAATTACTGTTACTGGAACAGACAGTATTCTAAACTCAACAATTATGTTAAAGTCAACAATAATCCAAGTAGTAAACCAATAAGCTAATAGTGTTATTATGCCATTTTTTAAAAAAGTTATTCCAACAGTAATAAACAATTAAAGCAAATCAAGTTACAAATGTTAAGGAAACTGCACTATTTCAAAGATGTAAATCCAATTTGAGAATTAACTTCTTAACAACTGCTTAAGTATCTAATACAGTAAAGACAAAAGAAAACAGATCTCATGCATACTTGATTAGAGTAGTGATGACAATTATAAATTCATTGAAAAAAAAGATTCCAAACTCCAAAGTCAAATTAAACACATTTCAAGGAAATTTGAAAGGGAGATAAGTAGAATATCAAAACAAATACAACAAAAACTGAAAGCAAAAAGGAAAAGGAATATGAACTATCTATCAAAATTGACTCAAGCTCAATCATATAAATATTTCCTACCTAGAAATTATATTAATGTTTTTGTGTTTGCAGTTCATCTGGAAAAATATATATTGATTTGAAAAAAAGGACACAGTGGAGATAAAATTTCAAAATCTAAAATATAATAGAAAGTTGGCAGATGGAGAAGCCACAAACAATGACACCAGGACCTATCTCTTCTGCATGTATTAACTTTTTGAGAACCGAGTCTTTTTGAATGCACTCCTTCCTAGGCCAGGAGTGATGGGGGTGGGCCTTGGACTTCCAACAGGGCAGGGCACCATGCCCTCTTTCAAGGAAGAAGGGGGAGGGAGGAGGGGTGGGGGGGTAGTGGGAGGGGACCAGGAGAAGGGGAAGAAAGGAAAAAAAATTTATTTC